>JAUOBW010266763.1:0-17921 GCA_032360285.1 Lepidozona retiporosa | reverse complement strand
TTTTGAGATTCTTTATATATATCAAAATATCTTGTATGAATATATTTTATATATATATCGTTACATCAATATATCGTCATATCAATACCATCAAATATCAATACCGTAACGCTTCGAATTAACGCCCGGGCGGTTATTAAATTTGTCAGTTTTTAGGGGGCGTTTATTAGAGGGGGCGTTTATTGAAATAATCGTCAAAAAGGGGGGCGTTTATTCGAGGAGGGCGTCTAATAGAAGGGGGCGTTTATTCGATGCATTACGGTATGTCATATTTCATACATTAATATATCTTATAATTTTTTTATGTTTAATCTGCAGAGCGGCAAGACGCTTTTAGATAATTTTTAATACGCTAATCTAAAACCATAATATGAACGAATTGACTATGTTAACAATTTTGCTGGATCGAAATGAAAGATGAGCTGATATAGTGATTAAGTTTAGAATGGTGGGTCCAGTCTTGGTTGGCTTGTTTATTCTTTATATTTTGTTTATATTTATTTAATAAATCATCTATCATTTTTTATCAATCTTATATCTTCAGAAGCACTTGACTGTTTTTGATAATTTTAAATATGGTAATGTAAAACTATAAGATGAACACATTGACAATGTCATTGGTAACTTGTTTCCCATTAACATGCTAACAATGCTCTTGGCCAATCATAATGCTTGCTTTTCAATTTTTTATATTCAGAACAGCCTGACGGTTTTTGTTAATTTTCAATATCGTAATGTAAAACCATAACATTTATAATGTTATTGATGACTCATTTACTTGTTTACATACCAAAAATGCTCTCGCCCAATCTACAAACTGACCAAAAATTATTTGAATCAGAACAATAATTTTCAAATAACAGATGAAAAAGTGATGTTAAAAATCGGGGTATAGCAACTGTGATGTCATAACTTCCAAAATTAAAGGCCAGTTTACATTTACTCTGGAAATTTAAAACTCCGATATCTAGAGAACCGTTTGACATTTTTACACGAAATAAAAAACATTCTTCATCATTTTTTATTCTCTTTAATATGAGCACACTTTGTCAAAGTACTTAGGAATCCCTTTAAACTCAGATGGTATACCTTAGTGGTACTAATTTTCGCGAGTAAAAAAAATTGTTTTTCGCGGGTAATTATTTTCGCGAATGAGCACTTTAGTTTTTATTCGCGGGTATTTATTTTCGCGAATGAGCAGTTTTTTTTATTTTTTCGCCGGTATTTATTTTCGCGAATGCCTATTATTTGGAACTTTTGCAGGTAATTAATCCCCCATTTAAAGTAATTCAAAACGGGTTTTAGAGTTTTATATATATACCCAAAAAAGACAAGAAAAAAAAATTAAAACTTTTTTCGTGGGTATTTATTTTCGTGAATGATCCTTTAAAACTTTTTTCGCGGGTATTTATTTCCGCAAATGGTCTATTAAAACTTTTTTCGCGGGTATTTAATTTCGCGAAATCGTTGAAATTCGCGAAAATTTAATTAGATACTTAAAAATTAATTTATATTTTGCATGATGTTAGTTAGAATGATTCTTATCATGCGAGAATCGTATCTCTGAAAAAAATATGTATCTCGATTTGTATTCCAAAATGCTGTTGGTAAATCATAATGCGCGGTATAACTCTTTCTGTTAAAAATATGTACATCATAATAACTTTTTATAAACTTAAATAAGAAGTGTGTCATATGTATATTTAAAATATTTCTTAGAGTTGAAGTTCCATGATCTTTACACCCTATTAACCATGTTTTATTTTGTTTACGTACGTTATAGGAAAAGGGTAAAATTACCCCTATGTCTAAAACCAAAAAATAATAGTATTGAGCTAGACATTGATAAACATGTAAATCAACTCAAGAACAGAAAATTGGTATAAAAATATGACGACGTCAGCATCTTTTGTAACATTTTTTACCAAGAAGTAATTAATTTAGCAATTTTAATATTTATTTTAACTTTTCGACAAATAATAGCTCAGACTTGAATGACCCATCGTTAGAAAGTTATTAGGTTATATTATATTTGAATGTCTAAGTTAATTTACTGTATCTACAAAATAAAGTTGGTTATATTTAGGCGATTAATAAATTCGCGAAATAGACTTAGACCCAAATGGGTTGTAAAAAATAAATAGCCCTTGGTTATGAGTATTTGAAATTTTTTAGATTCTTTACTACCTGGCGTAGTGACCTTGAAGAGTACTGGAGACGGAAATTGCTTATTCAATTCAGTAAGCACCTTACTACAAGGAGATGAAAAGTTGGCGTCTGAGTTAAGGTTGCGCACAACCATCGAGCTTGCGCTAGCTCTTGACTATTACAAAACCCATTCACATTTTCAAAAAACATACCTTACAAGAAATAATAAATGTTATACACGCGAGGCATTATTTGACATCGTAGTATTTGGAAATAAAGCATCTGAGCATTTATCTACACACGGTTTCGAAAAAGCAATGCAATTGGAAATATCGGGGACCGCTAAAAAGAATAGTTACTGTGGGATACTGCAAGTAATGGGCTTAGCTTCAGTTATCAAAATTTCAATTCGCATGATTTATCCTGACAGAAACCATAAATTAATTGACCTTTTTCAAAACACATTCTATCCACGAAATGGAACTATAAAAGAGCCTTTTACGCTGTTATGGACAAACACGATTAAATGGGACAGAACAAAACCATTCAATCCTAATCACTTTGTTCCCATAATTAACATTGCTGATAAAAATAATGTAAATTCTAAAACGACGAATAGCTTCAAAATTAAAGAGCTCAACCAAAGCATGGAGGTTCCAGAAAAAAAATTTGTTCCAATAATTAAAATTGCTGATAAATCAAATGTGAATTATATAGCGTCGAATAGTTTCAAAATGAAAGAGCTCGACCAAGACATAGAGGTTCCAGAAAAAAAGTGTAAATTTAATGAGTTACGTGAAGCTAAGAAGAATAAAAATTCTACCAAAGTTGATAATCCTGATTATGTACCAGAGAAATATGACGAATTGCCACTTTCAATTATGCCAGAAAGCTGGTACTATAAAGTTGGAAAGAATTCTTCAACGAATAAATTAAGAGATTCAAACCGTAAAAATTATAATTACTTGAATGGAAATGAGAAATCCTTATCTGAAACATTAGAAAATCTAAATGTAGAAAATGAATCTAAGGAACCGCATTTAAAAGCTATTATTTACACAGGTCAGTATATATTAAACAATGGACCAATAATTAAAACACAGTTAGTAGCTGGAATATATAGAGATGCCAAAAATTTAGACAAAGATAAAAAAATGCGGTCTAAAACAATATTCGAAATATTAAACCGATACATCCCTGTTTACCAAATTTATATAGATGGTGTGGCGTACATAATTGAGTCAAGATTCTGCAAAATTGCTGAGGAACTTAATAACTTAAACGCCAAGTTATCGAAGAAGTTAGTAGTAGATCATATTACAGAAAAAGTGGGCGATGTGTACAAGGATGTTCTTGAATTCATGGATACAACACGCGATAGGAATTTATTAAAAGGAATCTTAGCAAAAATAACAAGTGTACGATTCGCTTCTAGATTAGAAGGTAAAGCTAGTCGATATTCGGTAAGAAATTCCATTAAAAAAATGGATAGTGATCTGTTAAAATTTCAAGACATAAAAATCTCATCAATGTGTGTTAGAAATGACATGACTAATGAGCAACAAAGAAAGTACTTTAAACGAATCGTATCTCAAAGAAAATTAAAAGAATGCAAAGCTGTGGCAACAGGCCAAGGTCGTCGACTAAAATCAGATGAATCGCCCGAGCTAGCATATATTTTAGAAAAATGTTTTACTCGTAGTGGGATGGAAAGTCATCCGCGACTTACTGACTCGATACTTTATAAAGCAAGTAACAATGCATTGACAATGAGACAAGCTAGAGAGATCTTAATTTCATTATCCCCACCTAATTTTAAAATATGCACTTCCAGTTGCTTTAATTATACACAAAATTTTAAGGCAGGCACAGCTCAAGCAAAAAGACACCACGAAGGGATGGGTATAAATGCCTGTATATCCTTACACCCACCACCACGTATTGGAGTAGAAAAGTTGTCAATAAATTTACACTGGACCAGTGCTAATGTAAATTGTATAATTGAAAACAATCGTGATGCTATCATTGATTCTAAAGATGCGAAATGCATTGTATGCGCTGATATCAGTCCAGTACAAAGACCAGGCAAGTCCTGGAAAAAGAAGGAAAGTGTATTGCTCGACCATGAATGGAACCAGAGCCGAATCAATGCCGTGACACCGATGGCACACCTATTCCTAAGAAACAATGAAGAGGAATCTTTTTACACAACGCGGACGGGAAAAGGACTAGTATTAGTGAATATAAGTTTATATGAACCGTCAACATCCTACCGATCGATGAACGAGTTTTTTAAAATCCTTCTTTTAGATTCTCTTGATGGTATCTTTCGAAATCAAGTAACAGGTAAATTGAAAAAAAAAATAATCAACATTGTAGACAACGGTCCAGGAGAACAGCCTGCTAGCCCACTTGTTCGCATGCTACTAATTCGAATGCGAAAATATTTAAAATTAGATGCTATTTGCCAGACGTCATACTCAGAATATCACAGCAAAAGAAACCCAGTCGAACGTCTTCACTCAAAAAGTAATGAGGTACTAGCTCGACACGGTCCTTTTTCAAGTAGGTTGATCCATCAAGATGTTAAATGTCACACTAAAGAACACAAAGATAATATGGAAGAAATGGCGAAAGAAGTTGTGAAATGTATTTCCGACGCACAATTTGGTGGACAACAGGTTAGTTCTATTCGTGGTATAACTGATGAAGACTATATATTTAGTGATGAAAAGGAGTTAAAACACTTTTTGTCTTTATCGGAAGGTAAAAAATCGTCATATAATGGTATATATAAAGCAAATCAGAACAATGCAATCAATAAAGAATTACAAATTGTTTGGGATGTAGATAGTAACTTGACGGGTTCGTATTATAAAGATTATTTAGAGATGATGTCATCTTTTACGTCGTGGAAAGATAAGTATACGTTTTGTAATGTATCGGAAGCTGGTATACAAAACGAAGTTATCCGTCAGCCGATACCTAATTATTTGCAATGGTTAGATTCGGGTGAGCTGCACTACATTTCCCCACAAGATATTTACTTTTCGAAAACAAATATTTGGAATGAAGTCCCTGCAATATTTCTGCCAGAAAACATATTGGATAAGATATATGATTGCATGCATTGTATAATAAGTAAACCGTCTGGTGAACTTCTAAAATCTATTGCATTTCTAAGCTGGGTACCCAAGTCAGACGTCACTTCTTATTTTAATGCTCTTGATATAAAATCGACGGAGGAGATCAATCAAGATATGTTGAGGCAACGGTTATGTCGGTTAAGAGAATTTACACAAAACAAGCAAGAGTTGATTAAGGAATGCCAGGAAAAAGGTGAGAGTTAACTATTTATTTTCGTTTTTACCTATAATATTTTTATCCATCAACAATTAGTGTTTAGTACCGTATTTTATTGAAAAAATATGGATTTTTTATGAACGAAATTTTATTTTAGAAAATCCTTTTTCATATGTTAACGAAAATTGTTTTTTAAAATATTATTAAGTAAAAAAAATCATAAATTTGAGAAAATTCTTATAGGAAATTTTAGGCTGCTCACTTTTCGATATAGGCAAATTAGGCTATCTATATTTAGGCCGTTCCCCTTGTGTTTCAAAAAAAATTGCCTAGAACATCAAGATTTTAAGTTACTGCAAATTAATTTTCAATACATTGTCCAACCGAGTCAAGTGTGAAACGAAAATAAAGTATTTTATAACGCAACGTTATAACAAATCATTTAAATTAATTAAATCGCATACTTGTTATCCAGTTATATTTAAAACAAATTCCAACATCATCCATGGTAATAATTTCTAACTTTATATTTTATTTTTTTATTTTACCGCCATTCTATTGGATACCAGTAACAGTTATATAACAATCACTATATGCATTTCATTTCATGATTATATTATTATTTATTAATATTTATATTATTTTTTATTTTCATATAACTTTAGCATTTTTTTGGTATCTGCCCGTATAAATTAGAATAAAGTGTATGATATTTGATTTCATGATTTCTGGTTCATAAATAAATTTCAATAAATTATTAAGACTTCGAGACGAATAGGTGGTACACCACTTTATTTCTTTGGAGCCGGAATTATCTAGTCGAGAATTATCCGAGTGGTAATTTAAAAGGAAACATTTTTTAAATTTTTTTAGATAAAGAATTATTGTTTTATGTGTAGACCAACTTTTGTCAAATTGAGAGGTAAGCATGGAATTCCCGTATAAATGCTTTTTGCCGTTTTTTTTTTTACTTTGTTGGCTTATAATCCCGAACTTTTCTTATTAAATTACTTTCGCAAACCTTTGTATAATAAAATGGTGATATGTAGTTTTTAAAGCGGTGCACATTTAGAAAGATCTAGACTATCGGATAGTTTTGCCGTTCTGGATCTTTACTGATTAACATTTCAGGAACTTCCACATACAGATTTCCGCCAAACCAAGTACTATGAAATAGTCAAATAGTCTAGACAAGATTTAGGCCTATGATGAACTACCGAAAGATAAATATTTAAGGTGTTGCTTAAAACAAAAAAGCTTAGGAGAAAAACTGATGAACTTGAAAAACTATCAAATACATTTTTACTTTTTCAAAAAAATTATAATTGGTTTTCAAGTTATTCTCGTTTGATGTTTTTTTTAATTTATGTGAAATAAATTCAAAAAAAATCAAAAAAAAATCTACTACCAGTTTAGAAGGTTATGATTTGTATTTATCTTAAAAGGTATTTAGTTAACGTTGTAGAACGTCACGTTCTTAGGTGTTTCCAGCGCCTTTTATTTAACGTTAATTTTTTATATCCTAAAATGACAGATTACACTAATGAAGACACATTTTCCAAGGTTTGAGACAACTATAATATTATGTTTTTGTTTGGTTCATAGGTATACCAACGAACGGGACTAAAGTGGATATCGCCAAACGATTGGCTGATGCCAAAGGAGTTGTCTATGATGATATTAACCAATATAATGGAAATCTGAAAGAAATACCGCAGCTGACGTCTGATATACGTAAACTAGGTGAGTTAGAATTGTATTAATAATGTTTGGATAGCATGTTACCCAGATAAAGTTTTTTTAGTAATTTATATTTTAAAGGATTACACTTGATGCAAACTTTTAAAACTTGAATCTATCATGTTTTTATATATTAAATCCTAAAAGAAACCTATAATTCAAAAACATCAGATATAAGTATTTATATAAGATTTCCTAATAAGTGCTCACAGACTAGATTTATAATTGCTTATTTTTATTTGTCAAAATATTACCTGTACCCGGATTAATTTTGAGTTAAATTAAATCGTATTTTGCAAGCTGATTTAATTAGGCGGCGCACATGGTGTTTCCAGCGACTTTTCTGTAGCGTTGATTATTTTTTATATCCTAAAATGCATCGCGGTTATTCTGAAAATATGTGCATACCAAGAATTTTTTTCGTACGCTATTTCATGTATCAAACGTTACTGAAAAAGTACATAGTTTTCATCTGACACCTTAGCTTAGTCAAAGTTCAATACCCGCCTCTTTCTTGGAGATTCTTTCGTAGATTTAGCTAATCACGATTATAAAGCAACACAACAAAATGCTTTGCATCTCAGTTCAGACTTTCCTGCATATGTTTTAAAAAATCTGTTCTCACTCACTCCTCGATTTCGAGTACCACCATTTCTTGGTGTCGTAGATACCAATAAATACCTGTGCGTGAATTTTTTTATGAAGTGGAAGACGCTTGCATTGCACGTTTTCCACTTTTTCGGAAATTACGGGCTTACCCGATGGGACAGTTAAACTGACACGACCGGACTCACCTGATCATCAGGTTTATTTAGAGTTTCCTTCTCCTAGATGACCAAGATGGGGAGAGTCATCTAATTACCTTATTATGTTTCGTAATAGGTATTGGGAATCTGCGTACAATCCTGAAGTTCCATGGTGTTTCTTATCGAGGAACTAAAGATCAACTGGTGCTAAACGTTTGTCTACTTCGTTCTGGGAGACGTCATTTGATTTACAAAGATAAAAGAAACGCACTGTTAAAAATTGTACAAAAGGTTGAAATTGCCATTAGTGAGCAGATAGCGTCTGATGTCGTATTTCACAGCAGTAAACCTAGAAAGTTTAAAACAAACCTAGAGCCACAACTATCTAAATTAAATCCGCGTTCAAATGCAAGTTGTGTACCGATCTATACTAAAAGTTCAATCGAGGTTCCACAACATATTACAAAAGATAACATCGTCGATATTATCACCCCATTAAGACAAAGTCTACTTCTTTCGATTAACGAGAGCGGTCCGGAGGCAGAATTCAAAATCTCAAAGTTCGAAAAAAATGTGAAAACGGATCATTCCTACGCTGAATACGAAAGTTATTTCGAAATTGGAACAAAGGTGTTGATAAAATGGACAAAAGCAGATATTGGAAATTCTGGATGGAAACCCGGGTGGTTTTCAGCTCAGGTACAAGACTACGACATCGCTAACGACGAAATAAAAGTAGAGTACGCAAGTGAAGAAGGTCACCTATATACAGTTGAGGTTTCCAATTTTCTGAATGACGGGTTATTGAAATTAAAATCAACGGTATTTTAATGTTAGAAAAATGTTTTAATTTATATTTTTAGTTGTCTAGGTATCATGGTTAACTAAAATTCATCGATTAACGGGATTTGCAGAGGTGCCAATCGCTCAAACCATTCATTCTACTTATGGAAAAATATTTAATGTAGTAAATAATTTAGTAGTAGTTAATAAACTAGTTTGATTTCTAAATTCATCAGTTTTTTGAATTTAAAAACTCTGTAATATAAGTCTTTAATCCGAATTTTCTGCACTTTCGAATCGTTAGAATTAATTTAAATATTTTCTTGAGCGGAATGCGTTAACTATGGGATGAATATGAATATGACCTTAGTAAACATTGAATATTTGGTTTATTATCGTAAAAACCTATTTTCTTGGATTGTATTTAGAGGAATCCCAGGGTGAGCTTATCTACCAACAGGTTGAATTTTATGATACAAAATGAAATAGGCAATTTTCTTATATATAGACTCTGATTAATTTGTTTTTCTCTGCAACACTAGTTTTAAGGTTGTTTAAATCTGCAACACCAATTTTAAAATGAAGTTCATCCTCTGGTTTTGAACTCATTGATTTAAGTTAGAGTTGATTAATTTTGTCTTTGAAACAGGGTAGAACTATATTCTAGTCATATCGGAGGCTTATAATCGTGATTTTTCTGTATCATAAACCAGCCGAGAAAATTTGGTAATTTTCATGCGCCCATCATCTGTGATAGTCCCATCATGTTTTAATTTATTGCGTAAATCGCTCTGGTTAATTATTTTTACTCAGAAATTTTGCTCGAAATATGAAATACTCTTGCGTAAATTCCCGTCTAAACGTTCTTATAAAATGTTTGCATTTTCTCTTTTTGTACCTTTTTTTTTATACTAAAAGCCTTTTATGATGAATATTATAATATTTTAATATAGATAATTATAATTCATTAAAAATAAGAGTACTATTTTAGAAATATAAAACTCTGCATTATGAAGGTTCTACTGCAATGTTCTGCTTTATTTTCTTTCTTTCTTTACCCGTCGGTTATATTCTTTACCCCCCATTCGAATATGACTGCTCGATTGATTCATTCATTTTTTTTCTCCCCGTGACGTCACGCTGTCTGCAAGAATTGCAAATTTCGAAGCTCTGAGCTATTTTGGGCAGAAATATTTTCCATTCATTTGATCTGTTTAAACAAAGAACTCAAGAAAGTCCAGACTGCTCACATCTTGCGTATACAAATCTTTCCATGTGATTTGCTTCTATTTTTCATTCTTGGCACCAGCTTTATTATTGCATTTAATTGAATCTATTCATTCTGTATATTGCAGCAAGTAGATAAGTGGGGCCAGATAAGTGTCTTTCTATTTCATCTAGACGTTAAAGTTTAAATTAAGTTTTTATTAGATAAAATAAAACTGGAAACATGGATAAAGTTATTCAAGAGGTTAGTATATATCCTTATTTATTTCTTATTGCTTTTTCTACCATTTTATAATATTTTTTAAATAAGGTGATTTATGATAAAACTACAAACAGTATGTACACGTTTTTTATATATAATGTCTGGTTCAATTTTAAGGTTTACCATCCCCCCGGACAACCCCCGGGTATTCACCAAATTTTTTTCCCAGCCCCCCTGGGCATTCACCAACAATATTTTCCTGGCCTCCGGACATTCACTAGACGAAAATCTACCCCCAGACATTAACCTCCACAATTTGTTCCCGGCCCCTAATTTTTCGCCAAAAAAGGCTAAAAACTCCTTAAAATAGTCATTTTTGGGCTTTTTTTATTCATTTTTGTAATCCCCGCCCCTAAAAATCGGTTAAAGTTGTTCCCGGCCCCTGGACATTCACCAAAATATTTTTCCCGGCCCCCAGACATTCACCAAAAATTTTTTCCCGGCTCCCAGACATTCACCCCAAGTTGTGTTCACGGCACCCGGGCTGTCCGGGGGGTGGTAAGACTTAATATTGAATGAGACATAAGAAATATGTTTATAAGAAACTTAGAACTGGATGCTCTAAAATTTTAAGAAACCGTTAATAGTAATTTGTAAATCGTTAAGAAACTGCTAAATTGCTAAATCAATATTATTGTATTTTGTTTATATTGTATAAAATATCCTACGTACAGAATAAGATTACAAGAATTTGCAAATTGATGTAAAATATATCCTTTCCGTACACGTATTTTTACATTTACGTTAAAAAAAATGTTTCATTGAAGTTTATAAATTATATATTTTATTAATATTTTTTGAATTTCAAAATAAGAAACTCCTAAGAAACTTTTAGAAGTAAAATGCTAAAAATAATGCTCCATAAATAAGAAACTGTTAGTTCTAAGTCAAAAAACAACGTGTACGCAATTTTACAAAATTATTGTGAAATATTTTACATTAAGTTATAAGGATCCATGAAAAAGTCACGAAACTTTATAGCACCCGATTTTTTTGTAAACTTTGAAACGGAGAAAAAACGCACATTTATTTTTTTATGAATTGGAGTAAATTTGAGTTTGGTTTACATTTTTTATATATAAGATACGCGGTATTGAAATTCTCTCTGAAAAATTCGCTACACTAGTACACTACACAACTTTCTTAATTTTTTTAAATCGAGTAATATTTTCCTTTAAAAAAACGTATACTAGCACATTTTTCCATCAGAATATATCACCCTAATTAAAAGCCCCACTATTAATAACAAAATGTTATCTTGAAAAATATACACGTTCAAATGTTTTATTAGTAGGCGTATTAAATCAGTAATATTTATGCTCGATTTAAATAATTCCGACACCCACCTACACTGATCGTTAAGGGGCGGGTTTTTTGGTTTAACCCACATCGGTCAAGATTTAGACTCTAATTTGTTACTGACCGGGGAGATTTTGTAACAGTTTTCCAGAATTAAGGCTATTATCATTATAGTCAGTCGAAAATGTCAAGAAAAAATGCCCACACACTGGGGATTCCTCATACTTCCCAGTGGGAGAGCTGGGGATTCGTCAGAAAGATTTTGAACCGCGCATTATTATTTCTAAACTACATATTTATTTTTTAGGATAAAAACGTAGATGTTGTTGTACAGCTAGAGAATTCTGTGTTGTCAGAAAAAGTTGGATTCATAATAATCAGCCGTCTATTACTCGATGAAAGGCTAAGTAGTATTCGGGACCATATTACAACCCAATGCTCTGAATTAATGCCGACAAAATATAACTTCCTAATAAATAAGCTGCCGATAAGTTCATTCCATGAACAAATGTTGAAAGCACACATGGTATTGGGTACAAGTACAGAGTCCATCTTCGGTATGACTACCTTTATTTTAAGGTTTACAGCTGAGAAAGAAGATACGGCTAATGAGATCACGTGTCCAAACAAATGGAAGAGCCAAAAGGGTCCTCATATAGAAGAGCCAAAAGAAGAACCCATAATTGATGTGTTCTGCTCAAAAAGTGATATTATAGAAAATGATATTATTATGGAAGAACTAGAGGCAGATAAAACAATTATTGATATACCCTGCACAAAAAGTAATAATAACGAAACTCCTACCATCAAGGAAGAGGTAGAGGAAAAAAATAAAACAATTATTGATGTGTTATGTTCAAAAGAACACAGTGATACTTTTAAAAAAACAGCAATAAAAGGTAAAAGATCATTTGAAAGTTTTTTTAACTCTGGTTTAGAGGCCACTTCAACTCAACTTACATTGAAATCGATTCCGTCAAAAGAAAAATACCATTCTGCTCGTGCAAGAGGTTTGCGATTATATAGCAGTGAGAAGATAAAGCAAGCGGAAGGCCAGGAAAAAATGTATTTCCAATATTGGAACGATAAGGCTGAAGCTATGTGTAAAAATAAATTATATTCTAGCTATCGAAAACTAAGCATAGAGGGGGTAATCAATTGTTCTTGGGTGTTAAAAAAGTCAACGCTCTTGGAAGAAGACGTAAAATTGCTAAAATCTGAAATCGCCGAAAAGAAATCAATTTTCAGCGAAAGATCGCAAGAATTTCCTTTGGAAAAAAATTTGGATCGGAATTTGGATAGAGTTAAATCGGCAAAAAACTTCGTCATATCACACGAAAAAGAAGCAAAGGTAATACAAGCCAAATACGCAAATCTGTTTGAAGCTAAAGAACGGCAAAATATGAAACAGAAGTTGAAGTTATTGTCAGATAAGATCGATGGAGACTATACTGAACTTAAGAAGGCACAGGATTCATTACGGAAGAGTATGTCATCAATTCGTGGACAGCTCGAGAAGGTAATCGAAAGACTAACTAACTCTGAAGTAAGCATTATTACATCGGTAAGTGAAACAGAAGAAAGAGAAATGGCTGAAAGCGTTAAGAGTGAAATTAAACAAGATACCTAAATATTGTAGGCTTGATTTATTTGTTATCAAATCTTATATTTCTAGTCTTTTCCGTTTTATTTATTGATGGAATGTTAACTTTGTGTTGAGAAATTGAACATTTTATTTATTTTGGGAGGAGGGTTGTAATCTAAAAATTTTAAAGCGGTAGGAGGAAAAATGTTTTTTGTTCTATTTATAAAACGGCTATTCTATTTCAATTTTGTTATATTTAAAACGAGTTATATGTTTTTGTGCCCTCTATTTTCATGCTAGTAGGTAAACATATACTATCAGCATCCCTCCACAAAAAAACAATTTTTCAAAGTAAGTTGTTAAAATACTCTTTCGTTGTGTTATTTGTTAAGTTTTTGATTTCATTATTTTTCGAGACCTATGTTCAAATTTCCCTTTTTTAGAAACATATTTGATTACTTTTTAGGAGAAACTTTCGTGAGGACGAAAACATTAAATTTAATTTTTACAGCAGAATTAGGAGAAAATTGTTATTTTGTATCGTATAACTTAGTTGAATCAAAGTAGCATTTTTTGAATTTAGATAAATTTTGCGAAATAAACTCTTGCGTGTAGAGGTTTTAGAAAATTTTCCGAGATAACATTTTACGAAAAAAAACAAATCTCGCGAAATTTTCTCAGAATTATAGAATACCGTGTATATCTGGTTTTTATTCTGAAATTAAAGATAGATTTATAAAATTAACTTTTTAAAGAACACTTTTAAAAGAATAGTAAGGCTTAAATCGTTAAAAACTAAAAACAAACGGATATGTATACCTTAATTTCCTTAAATTTTGCGATCGTTCAATTTTCGCGCAGAGCAAATGTACTTTTTAATTTTTTATATACTTACCTATTCTAAATTTAAAGGACACGAAAAAAAATATTTACATAAGAAAGCGAAATTAAGGTATGCTGTCAGTCTTTTATTTCTGTCTTTAAATTAAAATTGTAGTACAATGAGAATTGTAATTCCGCGGGAATCTTTGGTTAGAATATAGAATTTTCTATATATTATATTTTGCTCTTTCAGATGAAAATTTAAATTAAAAATTACTTAACCCTTTATCGGGCACAGTTGCCATATGGCAACCAAATCAAAATATTTATTCCCAGTGGGGGGTTTGGGAAAAGGGTTGACTTCTCACGGTACCATGAATTCTTAATAAAAAATGTATGCGCTTTAGTTGAGATTTGCCACTTTCCAAAGTTAAGTCGCCCATAAACGAAAGATAAGACACACTAGGTTAAAACAATAGTTAAAACATTTCTTATATACATATTCTTACAATAATTTATGCTATAGATAACATTATTGTATCATTTTTTCTTATTGTACCTTCTTAAAATATTGATGTTACAAATAAAATGTTATATTTTATTGTTGTTGAAATTCAAATGTAACTATTTTTGATCTACCAAATCCGGGGGCGGATTCCTGCCCGTCTGTAAAGTTTGCTATGTTCGCGGTATTGTCATATAATTTTGTAGTTCGTTACATGTTACATGTGAATGTAAGGACCATTTAGCAAAAAAAAATTGATGACGTCCCATATTTTTTCTGATGTCATAATTTTGTTTTGCAATCTTTAGAAATTCGTAAATTAATAAACACGTGAAATTATGTTTAAATTTAATAATGATACATTATTTATCATTTTAGGGCCAAATTGCTTATAACAAACCCCCTGATTTGCGAAAAGTAAAGCACCTTCGTGAACAATTTTGTTAACCTTTTTTACGCATAAAATTTTAGTAAAATCCAGAAGATCTTGGCATCATAGCGTTAAAAAGCTACGAGTAAAAAAAATCTTGAGGGGTCGGAAGGTTTAATAGGGTTAAATGGGGCACATTTACGTTAGGCTGTTTTTTTCAGAAGAAAATTATTTTATCTCTTCAAAATTTTCTTATCAGAGATTTTCTAAGGAAAAATTTGAGGCTAATCATTTTTGGTTTTCAAAAGTTATACAGAACTTTAGTGGTTCTCGAATTATCAAGAATAAAGAAAGTGGGTAAATGAAAATATTTTTGCGTAAAATCCCCTAAGTTGATGTTTTTCTGAATCAAAATTTTACGCTGAAAACATAATTAACTTATTAAAAAAGCTGAAAAAATGAGCTTGGTGGTCTTGTAAGGTAAAGATGAATAACACTTGTAGTGGTTGATCCAGTGAAAAATATCTTATGATTTGGCATTGATAGGTAAATGTTAATTTGAAGTAACAAATAATTAGTTATGAATACAAATTTGCATAATTACCATTATTTAAAACTTAGGTCCTTAGTTGGGTAAAGTCGTGATACTAGTGTGGGGGCAATTGTCATATATATAAATCCCGTGCGCATTACGAAAAGCAATTTTTCGACGGATACTTAACTAAAAGATACAAGATGTTACGAAAAACCCTGTTGACAATTTCTTTGTTTTTGGCCCCTATTGTTCTATCCAAATTTTTGCAGTAAAAAAAAAATATTTTTTTATAAAAAGTTATTATTATATTTTCCTGTAGTAAATTGTATGATCTATATTTTTTACATCAGAACTATATTGAAAAAACCTAAAGTTTTTGAGTTATAAGCATTTTACTAAATTTGTGACGTCATAAAATCTATTTATTTTTTCATAAAAAATCCTCGAAGTTTTTCAGAAAGTATGTTCCAAGCTGAAAAGAAAGTTTGCTTTCAGAAAATCGTGGTATTCAGCCGTTTAAAAGTTATTTAGCTTTAAAATATTGGATATTGCACCCTGTAAAAATTAAACCTATTTAAAATTACAGACCTTGTTTGCAAAATTCTTAAAGTGTGTAAAATCAGACATAGCTATTTCAGTAAACAAAGGAAAGAAAAAAAAAGATTCAATGATCTGCACGGAAATATGTTAAAACATGAGTAAAAAAAAACTTTTTGTCACATGACAACACCATAAATGCCCCGTAACTCAAAAACTATACGTTTTTTTCCCTATAGACCATGAAGCGAAAAAGATGCAGCGTACGATTTCCGATCAGAAAAACTTTACTTCGAAATATTTTTAAAAAAAAGAAAATTTCACTGGACAATTTTAAAGGGGGATAAGTGGCCCAAAATATGGGAAAAGTGCCTCTAAATAAGTGCCAACAGCATTTTTTGTAATGTCTTATATCCGAAATACCTGGATCCTAAGAGAAATTGCTTTACACAGACGATGCACACGGGATTTCAATTGCCCCCACACTATACAGTATATAATGCTTTACAGGTTCTACATATTCGATTTTTCCCTTGTGTTCAAGAAAAATCGTTTCAGTTTTCTTTGTATTTTTGATTTTACTATTTATATGAGTCACTATAACATCTAACAAATCTGTTCTTCTAAAAACCTTTGTTTTAGCTTCTGCTTATATCCAAACGAGCTTCTGTATCGGTGTTAGCACGGTATAATATCTCTCTTCGGTGATTAGTAGGAGGAGGTGTGATTCGCTTTCGACATCTAAACAGTATTCTAATAATTGAAGTTGTTTCCATCCTTTCCTGGTCTTAGACAAATTCATTTTTCAGAAATTTCTTTCAAATCTATCTAAAAACTTTTTAATTTTTCGTAGGACTGTTTCACAGGAGCCTATAGTAACATTGTTTCGCATGGATAAACTTGGGCAGATCACGTGTCTATTTTTTTTTGCGAATAAGCAAAAATGCTTTGAGAACATTTTATCCGCGCAAAATTTGTTCCTCTATTAGTTGTCGCGAACGACAGTAAATTTTCTTGTTTATTGGGGAATGCATATAGAGAGGTGACACCCCTTATGAATGGGGAGGGGTGCAGTACCGGAACTTTAGCACCTGTAACAAAAGAAAACAGTAGATCTTTAACGGATATGAGCGAAATCTAACTGTTAGTAAAATGTCAGAAAAGGAAGAAAGTTCAGAGATTTTAGTAGCAGGGGATAAGCAAGCTTTACAAAAATTTGATTTCCAAAAGAAGTTTTAATGGTATAAATCTTACAAGTGTATATAAAAGATATTAGATTTGTTTTCGTAGATCTGTTAAAATCAGGGTTTTATTGAAAAGTCCTACTACTAGTTTTCGCTACTGCAGAAGTCGTGAATTTTAATTCCAAAATATGTTAAACTATGAAAGGTGTATCGTTAAAAGGCAGCCATTTTATTTAAAAAAAAACTGACGGAAATATTACGACAAGTAAGAGTTATATTCGACGTCAACAGTAATTTTTTAAAATTAAAAGAAAACGATTTTTTTTAATATGTAAACTCGTAGTATGTTGTTAGAGTGAAATTTAGTGTAAAAACATATCCAGGACCCGAATCCTCGAGCACAGGGCTTCTTATACTTTTCTGATCGGCTTGGCGCATAAAGAAGTTTCAACGCGATCATATAAAAACGAAAAAGCGCGTTAAAGAAGCCCTGGGAACGAGGTAGCAGGACTCGCTTCAGGATCAAGGGTGTAGTATCGTAACTTTGGGGGTACATCCCATAGGTCCGAATTATTTGCGGCCGAATTTTCTTTTTACTTAATAATAATCCTAAACTCATTCACATATTTAAATATAATATTAAAAAGTATTTTGTTCAAATATCATTACGTTCTTGAGAAATATGTCTTTTGCAAAAAAATACGGTACTACAACCTTATCAGTGCATCCCCAATAATGAGTAGGTATTTTTGTTTAACGTGATAGACCGACAAATTGTCATAGACAATATTTCCAGATGGGTCACGGGTAAGGTTGTGGCTCTATTTAAAGCACCCATTTGCGCTACGGCTAAGCTGAAGAAATCGAATTTCGAG
>JAUOBW010266652.1:0-10989 GCA_032360285.1 Lepidozona retiporosa | reverse complement strand
GTTTTTAAAAAGATTACTGTATGATATTAAGAGTCGGTTTTAAAAAGATTACTGTATGATATTAAGAGTCGGTTTTAGGTTCTCTAAACGATTGGTATTGAACCAAGAGCTTATTTTACAACTCCAGTGTCCTTCCTGACTATAAACCCCTAAGGAAATCAATTCTAATCAAATACAAAATTCACCAGGTGAATTTGTACAGAATCCCCACTTAACACTGTCTGTTAAATGTGAGTGAAAAGATATCGACCTAATGTTGATGCACAAAATTTACGCCTATCTCCACAAATGGCACGAAACATACTCTCAGCAGGTCATGAAATAGACACTGGACACCAGTCAATGATCGACTGCTGTGTCTTCAAAACATGTAAATTTATAAGAGTATCTTCATCGCTAGCAAACCAGCCAGCTCATCAACACTATGCTTAAAAATAACTTTCAGGTTCTGTGACAGCATCAAGTGGGCCAGATCTAGGTGCCATGCACACATTTGCAATTTTAATTTAAGATGAATTTTAACAGAAACTAATTTAATTTTCCAAAAACAACATATGGTTATATATTGTTCTGCTGCTAAATGTTTATTCAACTAAAAATAACAATTTTTACTTTTCCTTCTAACTTAAATGTGCTCATGCTGGCATAGTGTGTGCACATCCCAAGAAAATGAAATATAAGCAGCATCTCTCTTACGCAGATTTATATACTTTTATGCCCATTCTGGTCTTGGTTTTGATATAATTTGATGTTTGAATTCGCTTTTATTTAGATTGACTTGGCAAATTCTGGAAAGGCAATGATCTCCAGCAAAGCAGTTGCGTGTCTGTTACAAAAGTGCAGACCATTTGTCTGTCATCTTAACTTTAGAGAGTGCAACTTTCTGCTTCCAAGGACTCTCAAATCTATAGGTGAATAAATTTCGCTCACGTTTTCAATTTTTTAATTATTCAGATACATGGTTGACTACAAATTCCTAATAAGAGTTCATAAAGCGTCAGACAAGTGTCTGTTTTATATACTTGTTTGTTCTTCTGCAGTGTCTGCACAGGACACAAATAGAAGGAAGAATAAAAAAGGAATTAAAATGCGCACTTATCAGACGCTAGGACAATTAATTTAATTTTTTTGAAAGTAGTTTTATTTATTTTGGAAATTTTTGATCGAATTCGATTTTTAGATTTTTTAACGTACCTTTGGTAGGTATAGCTTGACCTATGTTTGTCCATCGGTTCGTCCGTTCTTTGGATTTCTCAGGATCTGCTCTAAGGATTTTTCTGATTTTTTGTATGATGATTGACAGAGCCTGATTTTTTAAAAAAATATATATTTGCAACATTTTTTGATCTAAACAAAAATCGGCTCTAACGATTTTTTTAATGGTTGTTGCATGGATGAATATCTAGTATCCTGCGAAAACCGCATGTTCGGAAAAAATTTAATTCTAGATTTATCTCCCAAAAAGGCTCTTGGACAATCAGAATGCTAGATTTTTAAAAACCCTACATTAATACCACTTTACCGTTAATTTTTGGATTTGTGATGTAAAACCATACGATGAGCACATTGGCAATGTTATTGTTGACTAAAAAACGGATCAATTTACGACATTTTTTATATTAACAAAAATCGGCTCTAACTATTTTTTTTCCATGATGGTAGCAGAGATGAATATCTAACATCCTGCGAAAACGGTATGTTCGGAAAATTATATTTCTCGATTCATCACCAGAAAAGGCTCTCGTCCAATCAGAATGCTTGATTTTCAAAATCATATATCTTTAGAACTGCTCGACAATTTGAAAATTTATGTTTTTGATTACTGAGACCCAAAAAATCAAAAAAATGTTTTAACCGAAATGACATTTTTAAATGTTCGCAGAAACATTTCTATAATTATTTTTTTAAAATATGGCATGATATTGGAGGACAATAGTGGGCGTATTTTGAGCCATATTGATGCCTGTCGAAAATACTTTTACAGGATATTTATAGCAATCAAAGTTTTATTTTTTCTATTTCTAAAGATTTAATTTTCATATTCGGTTTGATTTAAAAGTATATTAAGCGTGTCTTTTGAAATGTATTATTATCTCGGGAACAAGTGAAGCTTGGCTTGCTTTTTTTTTTTTTTTACTTCCAATAATCTCAAAACAGGTTGATTTACCTTCTTACTTATATTTTTTGAAATTTAACTAGGACCTGACATCTTATAGCCTGCGCATTATTTTGCATGGTACAGTTTTAAATAGCTGAGTCGACAAAGCAGCCATTGCGTCGGAGAGTCATACTGATTTTTTTGCACAATTTGAGAACGATCGGATAATTGTAGAGAACTAACATTTATCCTTAGGTGTGATTTAACACCGCATTGCAATTCAGGTGCGACTGAGCTATCCAATAACACCGCATTGCAATTCAGGTGCGACTGAGCTATCCAATAACACCGCATTGCAATTCAGGTGCGACTGACCTATCCAATAACACCGCATTGCAATTCAGGTGAGACTGACCTATCCAATAACACCGCATTGCAATTCAGGTGAGACTGTGCTATCCTGGCATGTCACTTTGTTGAATTAACAATAGGTATATCTCTAATGTAAATGCACCTTAGAGTCAACAATGTTAATATGGTGGATAGACAGTTGTCAGTTCAGCACCTAACTCAACATTATCTCCACATGCAACGGGATAATTAATTTAGGGAGAGGCCTTTTTGGACTTTGACACAAAATTCCTTAAAGGGAACCCCAAGCGATTTGGCATGTTTGGCTCAGAATAAAGTCCTTTCAAAATAAAATACTATGCTTTTTATTTCGTTCAAAAATCTTTTTTCGTACTTAAGATACGATCAATTTATTGAAAGTGAATGTGGGTTTGGTGACATCACAGTGTATAGGTTGATGACATCATCGTGCTCTGGAAATCTTTAGAATTAGCATTTCCACTAAGAATTCAATATATATTCTTATAACACCATTATTCAGCCAATATTATTAGTTATTTCCCACCCGTAGCGACTGGGCTCGATTTATGGAATTTGATTGGCCAGTCAATATGAATCTGTAAAGCCCAGGTTGAAACAATTCAAGCCTTTTTATATGACAGTTAAAAGAACACATTGCACGGTGTAAGTTTAATATAAACAAGCAGTGCAATATATTTATTGTCAATCAATTTTACTATAAAAATCATTTTTATGAAATAAATATATCTAATTAGACCATAAGAGTTGGGAAATAAATACACACTGTGTTCGGTCCATACGGTTTGACGTTGGCCAATTTATTTCCGAATGGACCGGCCAAACGGTTAATTAGGTATTATTATTTTAGAGGAAATCAAACCAATAGCTCTAAAATGTGTTCAGTTATAAGCATAATAAATATTTGCTAATGCACTATGATGTCATTGTGCCATGAATTGTGATACAATCAAGCTAGTTTTCACTTTTACTAAATTGAATATATCTTGAGAAAGAAGCAAGATTTTTTGACGAAACAAAAACTCTATTTTCGAAGGACTTTGTTCTGAATAAGTAAAATCACCAGGGGTTCCCTTTAAAAGTTTAGTATAGCAAACCTGCGAATTATGATTGAAATTATGTTGGACATACCGTTAATTTCACTTAAATCCGGGTATTTTCTGTTGTCATACAAATTTAGTTTGAATCTTTTATTTGGACTTCTAATAACAGATTTTTTTGATAATTTAAATTGTGTTTTTGCTAGGTGACTGCCGAAACCTACAAGACTTGAATATATCGAATTGTGATTCTGTGTGTGACGATACTATTAAAGAGATATCGTATGGCTGTACTTCTCTTCTCTATGTGAACATATCACGCAACAATGTTACTGATGCCTCCTTGAGATTTCTTTCAAGGTATAATTAGTAGACAAAATGTGCTCTTTCTCTTTATTTATAAAACCTTTAACAAATGCTGTAAAATGTATTGGTTGGAATTTATTCTTTGTGTCTAAACCTACACTTGTGTTTATATACCATTTCCTTGATATATTTTTCTTTAAAGATACTGTAAAGTTTTAGACGTGGTATTATGGTTTGTTTTTACTTAAATTACTCCAAGGATACTTTTGAAATATGTTATTAAAGCCCTACCTATCACACAGGATAGGTTAATTGGTTCCCTGAACTTTAGTTCGTCACAGAACTTTAGTTCTGAAAGGAATCTATAAATTTGCTTCCGTCCATCCATCAGTCACATACTTTTCTCCAAAACCGCTATCGATCTGATACTATCTCCAGACTTTTTTTCATTGTTTTAAAAAAAATCATTGTACCTATTTTCGACCCTATTTTCAAAGTCTTTTGAAGAAAAATATTACATTTTTATCTGTTTCTAGGATTTGAATCTGAGAATCTTTTTAAATTTTTGTATGAAGTAAATTTATAATAACATCATTTGTCCCTTTGATTGAACTGAAGTTATAGCCCGAAAAGGCTCTCAGCCAATCAGATCGCTTGATTTTCGAAAATCTTTATATCTTGAGAACAACTTCTTTTTTTTTTCTTTTTTTTTACTGAATATCACCCAATGCAAAAATTTATTATCCAATAGAGTGCATAAGGTTAGTGGGTGTATGTGTCATGTGACACCCGTACCGAAGCCTCACAACCCTCATTCCAACCTAACAACAATCTGTCGATATACATTTACTTCATGAGAGAAATAGATGGAAGCGTGGTACTCCCAGGGACGTGACGTGTGAGATATTCAACAAAGTGGTGGTTAAGACTGGATTTGAACCCCACGACCTTTCGGTTGGGAGCCTGGGGCCTTAGACCACTCGGCCACTATCGCATTGATTGAAAACTTGACCGTTTTTGATCATTTTTAGCATAGTGATGTGAAACCATAAGATGAACACATTGAAAATGCCATTGACGACTAAGAAATTCTTGGGGGTCCGGGCCATGCCCAAAAGGCCGAAAAATGAGGTTTTTTGCTATTTTATTACTTATATTTAATTTTTTGCGTGATGATAATATGGATAATTCTCTATCATCCTACGAGAAGTTAAGTCAAGTTATAGCCTGAAAAGGCTCTAGACCTATCAGATCGCTCAAATTTCAAAATCTTATATCTTCAGAGCCGCTTAACTGTTTTTGATCATTTTTGACATAGTGAATTAAAACAATAAGGTGAATACATCGACAATTGATGACCAAGAAATTCACAAAAGCCCGGGCTACGTCTGAAATTGTCAAAAAAAGTTTTTTGAGATTCTTCTAAAAACTGTTTATTAGATTTTTTATTATTTTCATGGCGTTAATAGGGATTTTTCTCTGCTATCATTTATGTTATTAGGCCGTGGGCAGCCCCCACTGAACGTTCAGGTTCGTGACACACTTTTGGTGAACAAGGTTTGAATATCGACGAGGGTAGTTTCACATATGCTGATTCCAAATATCAATGTTCCCAATGCTGAAAACCCACATTTTTTTCATAATTCATCAAAGAAATTCACTTTTTATGCAGTACGATCCCTCGTGCTGGAGACGCCATCTTTTATTCTAAAATGTTTATTTTTTTATTCTAAAATGTTTATTTTGCATAACATTATATTCCTCACATAGCGCTTTACTTTTATTATTCTGCAAAATATTATTTGATAAAATAATAAAGACCACAACAAACATAAAATATCGCACGTGTTTAAAACGCGGATAATACAGTTTAATTCACTTTGAAAACGTCAAAAGAAGTCTAATCTATAAAGCATAGTGGAATTTCGAAACAAATGGATGAAATATTAATGCAACCATAAATGCATTACTCATGAATCTTTATCAAACAAAAATAAATGTTTTTATATTTTCGTATTCTATAATTATATCTGCTTAAATATTATCAGGGTATGTTGTTATAATTATATCTGCTTTATAATTATATCTGCTTAAATACTTATCAGGGTATGTTGGTTATATACTTCGATTTTATTTAACAATACTTAAAATGAATGATCTTTTAAACCTCAAATGTGTATGCAAACAAAACAAACTTCCTAAAATACAGGGTATACACGCACTCCCCTCCTCCTCAGACATAAACACTCCCTAATATAACTACACCCTGTTTCAAACAAATAATTAATCATAGTTATCAGTCTGCCCGAATGTAAACACTGCCCAACCCTTATTAATATTGGGGTGGAAGGTGCCTGGATTTTTTAAAGTGTCACTATTTTGTTTCTCTGAGCGGATTTTAAATTAAAATTCATGCGTGTTTTTTGCTTTATCCATTTACATCACAGACACGGGTCGGGATTGTACCCATTGATTTGGCCCCGGAGTGGGGGTGGAGACAACACAAATTATCTATTCTTTCAAGATATCCACTTTTATTCTTCTAAAATTCCCGTAGTGTGGGTACGAATAATAATTACACCGCACATAAGCGCCAGCAAAGATAAGACAATCTGCGTGGACACATTGTTTATATGCTTTATTTGCTTCCTAACGATAATAATAAAATACTGATACTGATATAGTTTTGATTCTGGAAGAAGAGAAGGCTTCCATTGAATCTGATATATGGGTTAAGATAAGAGGAGTTGGTGATTGGAAGAGGCTATGAAGGGTGGAATCAAAAAACGCTTACGATTCAATATACAATTTCCATACCAAAAGCATTCATCTCACGCATTCACACGTTTAAATATTTCAATTCGAAAAAAAATATAATAAAATACATTCCCGTATCATGAGACAATTCATAAAACCGGGTTTTATCAAGTGGAAGTGTTCATGATAAAGTGTTGATTTTGTGTGAAGTAAGGTGTGTGCTAGTTGAAGCTCCTACTAGTATATTCCATTGATAATTATTAAAAAGATATCAGGAAATAAGAATGTTTCGCGAGTTTTTAAGTAGGAGAAATCATCTTTGAATTTAGTGAAGATAAATTTTCCCGCTTCATTTTTAAATTCCGTGGGATGAAAAGTTTGCGAAATATTATTAAGTCAAACCACCATAAGCGTAATAAGTGAAACAATTAAAAGGTGAAAAACGAAAGGAGAACCATAGGAAGGCAAAGCAAGCAGAAGGTATAAACGAGGAAATACCAAAAAACGAATCAAGGTGAAATAATGGAAAGCAAAAGAAGTATAGAAGGTAAAAGGAGGGAAGGTAAAGCGAACGTAAAACAAGAGGCGGCAAAATGAATGAAAGGTAAACAGATCGATGCGTACAATTTAATTTTATATGGGTTTTTTAAGTAATCTAATTCACAGGCATATTAAAATGCGTGTTCGTCCTTGTTAAGGTTCAACTAATACACATACTCAAATTTTAATATATGACTCATTTTACTCTAAAGTAACTTAATAAGCGTTTCTCACCCTTTAAATATTTTTTTAATAGACATGTCTTAAATATTGTTATTATATGTAGAAACTCTGTAATCGGTTGGTAAATTGCAATAGTTTTGCTTTCGTGCAGACTGTAAGCCAGATGATTTGTTAATTAAGCGCCGTCCTTGTATAAGAAGCGCGGATTTCGATTAAGCACCACTTAAAAAAGCTTTTATTTAAATATTGATATATTATTCGAGGACGAGACTTTACGCATATTATAAATATTCGCACTCAGACTGTAAAATACGAGTGAGGTATGCTATACAAAAATAAAATCAACTTTAGATGTCAAATAGATGTGTAGGTAGGTAGGTGTAGGTAGATGTTTAGTAATTTAAATCACTTTTAAACATAGTTTGCGCTCAAAAAAACATACACAAAACACACACAATCATTTAATTTATATATATACTAGGCTTTAGTACATCAATTTAGCTTAAAACACTTAAAATCGTTGTAAATCGATAATTATCGATAATTATCGATTTACAACGATTGGCTATAAATCCTAAATTCACCAACTAAATAATCATATATTTCATCGTTTTAACAGTTTTAACCTTGATATTATTAGTAAAACGATAAAATCAATTTTTGTCACGTTTGAACCTCGATTTCTCGATAACTGCGGGTTTACGAGATTGGGAACATCGTGATTATTAATCAGCACCATTGGTAACGTTAATTCCAATAAAAAAAACTTGTTCACCAAAAGTGTGTCACGAAACTTTTTTTAAAAGCTTTATTGACGACACTGACACTGCCCACGGCCTATATATATCAACAATAGATCCTATTTATCAACAAATCTTATATGTCAATATATATTTAATATACCATATATCAGTTATAACAATGTATCGCTATATTAATATATCATATAATCATCATACTATATAATACCAATGTCGTTTCGCAGTCAAAACCAATCAGAATCGTCGCAGTATTATGCATTCTGATTGGCTAAAAAAAGACGTCAAATTAAAAATTAATTTGATATATACTTTCGCGAATTTAATTTTATAAACATTTGATTAAAACGTATTTGACGTTATAACGTCTTCATTTTTACACTATAACAAAATATCTTCTTTTTTGTTGGAAATCTTAACAGACGGGGAGGGGGTGTTACATAAGGAGTGGATTCTTCCACGGGGAAATGAGCTATATTAAACCGTGAAATCTTACTTCAAAGGAGTTGCTAAATTGGAGGGCTCATTTACGTGATGAGGAGTAACCAGGTTAACTTATTTACGAAATAATGTGGTATATTGTGGCTTACATTTTTTATGGTTTAAATATTCATGTGGAAGTGGATTATTACACAGACTTAAATGAGCTAGTTACTTATATTAATGAATTCAGTTTTATTGTTTTTATTCTTAGATCCTACTTCTGATGGCGCTAACAAACCTGTGACTGTGATTAATAACACTGATAATAACGAAATAAACAATGTTGCAGACAAAGATATCATAAAAAGTTCTGTAACGGAGCTCATACATGTCTCTGCAAAGGGAAACCTAAATAATGCAGCCGTCAATGATAACCGTGATGAAGTAAATAATGCTGATCACAATGAAAACAAACTCGTAGAAAAAGTTGTTTCTGATAATCAGGAAAAAAAAATTAATGATAAACCTACAAAGCGACTCGTAAAACGAAATGGATATGAAATTGATGTCTTAGCTGAAGGAGTCATAAATGGCGCTGAAATAAATAAAGATAATAAAAAAGAACATGATATTGTAGATGGAATTGATAGTATTGTTGACAATATAGTTGCCAAAAATACAAATGAAGTTAATACAAATAAAAGGAAACGAAATACAAAAACAATACGGAAATCTGTCAGATTTGCCCCTTCTGACGATGAAACTGAGGAGGTGTTTGATAGACCGAAACGGAAAAGAAGGACAACAGCAAATAAATTTGTTGATTTTGAAACTAATGATAACAAAAAGCAAAAGTGCAATAGTAAAGCTAAACCAGAAAATCAGCCGACTCCAGATGAAATTGATAACCAGTCTGAGGAAACAAAAAAGAAAATGAAAATAACAGAATTAACCAAATTATACCACAAAAATGATGAAGGTGAAATAGATGATGAAAATGTTGCTGATAAAAATAATAAAAAAGAATTAGATAAAGATAGAAACACTGAGAACATCATAACTGAACCCATAGAAGTTAAAATTAAACCAGCAAGTAAACAAAGGTCAAACCGTGGTAAGAAAAAAGATACTCTTGTTATTGAAAAATATATTTTTAAGGAAGAAAAAGAAACTCTTAATGTTGGGAAAGATATAATTCAAAATAAAAAGAATAATGACCAATCCACAAGTCATTCAAACAATGACCAAGTAAATACTGAAAGTCTAATTGATGATGACAACGTTGTAAAAACAACAAAACGAAAATCACATCGTGGCAAGAAAAATTCCCTTCCAATCAAAACAGTTATTTTAAAAAGTAACGAAAATGATGAAATAAATTCAAAAGAGATTGTAAAAAATAGAAGATCTCAACAGAGCCAAAAGCCTGATATAGAAAAAAATATTGCTGCCGATTTTATGACTCCTATTTCTTCTGGTAGCTCAAAGAGAAAAAAACTTGAGGAAGAAGAACTATCAACTGAAAATTTACCTAGAAATTCCAAACGGATAAAATCAAGTGTTGCAGAAACTGAAACCGTTCCGAAATTAGAAAAATCTGATGATGATATAATGAATATTGAAAATAAAAGTTGTTCAACTTCTGGTCGCACAAAGAGGACAAAATATAACAATGATGATGCAAAATCAGCTGACAGTTTACCGCAAGGTTCTAAAAGGAAAAAATCTAATGCTTCAAAAGTTACAATAATTTCTAACCAACCCGCCAATGACATTACAAACATTATTGACACTTTACCTAAAAATTCAAGACGTAAAAAATCGAATGTTAAAACCAATATCAATGATTTGAATGAAACTTTGACATCTGAAAACACAAAAGTTATAGCTGATTTAGTACCTAATACTTCAAAAATAAATAAATCTTGTAAATCTGTAAGCGATAAGACAGCAAATTCCAAAGGAGATAAAACTGTCGATGTTGAAGAATCTGCAATTATCAGTACTCCAGTGGAGCAGGTTGAAACAAAGTCTGTGCTAACTCCTTCTAGGCGGCATACATTAAACCTTAAACCCAGGGTTGTGTTTACAGGAATAACTGACAAATCAATGGAAAAGGTAATTTTTTTATTTGTCCTATTTAGTGTGTTTTTTTGTTGGTCAATTTCAGTAAAAAAATATTTTAGTTTTTTTGCTTTTGCTGGAAAGATTTGCTCCTATTCTGACAAAATTTAGTTTGAAGTTTGAAAATATTATACCCATGTCCGTCCGTTCGTAACACTTTTTCTCAGTAAACGTTCATTATTTTTTTCTAAAATTTTGTATGATGTTAGAGGGTTACAAGGTCAAAAAAGTGACAGAGTCGGATTTTTAAAAAAAAACTCTCTTTTTTTGGTACTGGGCCTAAATTTGCCCAAAAAGGGTTTTTTGGGGCCTAAAATCAACATTTTTGGATTTTTCTCGAAATCCGTTCATTGTATTTTTTTTACAAATT
>JAUOBW010266541.1:0-10990 GCA_032360285.1 Lepidozona retiporosa | reverse complement strand
ATCGAATAATCTGTCGTCTATTGTGAATTGGGGCAAACGTTGGCTCGTTACTTTCAATGCAACCAAAACGAATTCTGCGATTTTCCATCATCACAGACAACGCCAGTTTGCTCCCATCTCCATGGACGGTATTTTCCTTGCTGAGTCTGACTGTCATGAGCGCTTACTTGGTCTAAAAATTCCATTTAAGAATAGGTATATTGCTGACAACGCTTCTAGAATGGTTGGATAATTATATCGCTCTCGCAAGTATCTCGATTTTCTAATGAATGCTCAAAACCTCCTCTTTTCCTTAAAATCTCTAAATCATTGCACTTATTTCATGTATAATATTAGGTAATGTCACTATCTTATGTAGTTTTTTGTTGGTGAATGCATCTGAAAACCATCTGGTGACTGCTTACCTAATATTAGGAAATATATGAGCCAAGGGGCTAGGAATATTTTTCCTGGTGAATACCAGGGTCTAAAAGAAAATTCTGGTAAATGTGTTATTTTATATTTATAAATAATAGATTGTAACTATGGTTAACCATTGAACTTTTTAATGCATTTACTTTAAAGAAAACTAATCATTAACTGGGTTAACTATGTCGGTTAGGGTAATAGAAAGTCAATCTTATTTTTTTAGATAAGGAAGAAAGGTTTGCTGCTTCGAGTTCAGAAAAAGACGATGAAGATGCACGTGTAGTACCGCAGAAACGTAAACGCAAAGCACAAGACTATGATTGGACTAATGAAGTTTCGAGTGAAGAAGAAGACAATGAAGATGCACGTGTAGTACCGCAGAAACGTAAACGCAAAGCACAAGACTATGATTGGACTAATGATGTTTCGAGTGAAGAAGAAGACAATGATAATGATTGGACTGAACAAGGTTTTTAGCTTAAAATCGATGTGTTTGAATTTTTCTCGAAATCTGTTTTTTTTTTAATATTTTGCATGATGTTTAATATTTTGCATGATGTTTAATATTTTGCATGATGTTAGAGGCTTCTTTTGACACATATGGGCACATGTCAAAAATTATCTTTTTTTGATCTAGGACAAGAAAAGTCGAAAAATACAATTGTTTTGACCAAAAATAACATTTTTTCAATTTTCTCAAATATGGTGCTATAATTTTTTTAAAAATTTTGCATGATGTTAGAGGTTCATAAGGGGCTTCTTTTAACCTATATGGGCACCTGTCAAAAATTCTTGTTTTTTGGTGTACTGGGACCCGATATCGAAAAAATACAAATTTTTTTTTACCGAAAAATATTTTTTAATTTTCTCGGAAACTGTGCCATAATTAATTTTTAAATTTTGCATGATGTTAGAGGCCAATGGGCTACCTGTCAGAAATTCTCGTTTTTGGGTGCTAGGAAAATATTGCTATACATTTTTTTTAAAAAATACAATTTTTTTTTACCGAAAATAATATTTTTTCCAATTTTTGGAATACCTTTCTATAATTATTTCTTAAATTAAAATTGGGCACCTGTAAGAAAATCTCTTTGTTTGGCATATACTTGGAAATATGCATTTGTGAAGACAGCTAATCTTTGATAACACCTTAATTTCTTAGAGTTTGTCTTATTTTTTTTCGGGCGTCTACTTGTCACATGTGCTTGTTTTTTTCTTAATTTTGCATGATGTTAGAAGGCCATAGAGGGCTTCTTTTGACCTATCGAAAACTCTCGTTTTTAAGTACTGGGACCGAAAACATTGAAAAAATACTATTTTTTCAACCAAAATTACATTTTTCCAATTTTGATCGAAAACGGTGCCATAAACTATTTTTAAATTTTCCATAATGACAGAGGGGTCTTATTTTGATCCATCTAAGGCACCTGTCAAAATTGTTCGTTACAAAAAGAATTTTGACCAATATTAACGTGTATTGAGTAACTTTTTTAAAACAATTTAAAAAGTCGTTTGCTTTCTGTTAAAAAAATATCTTTAAAAGATTATATCTTGGCATGTTGTATTTTTATTGAATTCGGTTGAATATTTTTGTAACCTCGACGAATGTTGTAGGGGTCCTGAAATGAAATAATTTATTATGTCCTTTTATTTCATTTTATTTTTTTAGCACAGAAGATATCCTGTAACTGTTGACTCCTGTGACTGAAATGGTGAAACCTTTAAACCCAATTTCATGCTTGTTGAGTAATGCAACAGCAATTTCGGATGACCACAACATGAATTCGGTATAGACATACGCGGAAGGTTCTCTCCATTTAACACTACTCTTGATGAACGTTTAACAATTGACTATGCAAGTGAAAGTCGGAATTTGCTGTGGTGCGTTAAATTTTATATTATTTATAAAATAAATTAGATATAAAATTATATTAGGTACACCAATCAGGTTAAGTATAAAGTTTAATTTACAGACACAAAGGGGAGTTCTGCATGTTGATAACTTTAAATTTAACACAGGTACACTCATTTGTTATAATTAATCTGTTTATCAACAAAAAAATGCATGTTTTACGTTTGAGGCAATTTTCCAATGCCATAGACTTACAAATTATTAATTTCGCGATGTGTTTCATGTTTAATTACATTTTTTTGTAATTTTTTTATCACCTAAAGAAAGGATTTAAAATCCACTAGAGTACATTGGGTTAGTGGGTGTATGATGTTAGGCAATACCTGTGCCGAAGTTTGTCCTACTACCCTTCTTCCATATTTGTCTTGAACCCTAACAACAGTCTGGAAGCGTGGTACTCCCAGGGACGTGGCGTGTGAGAGGTTCAACAAAGTGGCTACGTCGGGATTCGAACCCACTACTTTCCATTTAGGAGCCCGATGACTTAACCACTCGGTCACTACCGCATAAAATATATTGTTTACAGAGTAATATACTAGTTAAACAAGATTTTGTAATTTATGTATACGATAAGTAACCGTAGATAAAAAATGTATACGATAAGTAACCGTAGATAAAATGTATACGATAAGTAACCGTAGATTAATATATTGAGTTATATGAATAACACAAGTATTTTAATAGGAAATTTTCGAAGTAAAAATAATTATAAAATCATAATTATAAAATCCAAAGACATAAAATAATTTATTATTAAACCTGTCTAATATTAATTAATTATGAAGATAATTAGTAATCTAGAAATTATGATTAAAATTTTAAAATATACATTTGTCATTAAAAATTAAAACAGAGTGTTGCTAGGTAACTAAAATGGATAAAAAAACACTCCTCTGCTAAAAACAAAATATAAATAATATGATATGATATGATATGCCCATCCTCACCACAAAAAAAATAAGTACAATTAAAAATTCCCCACCCCTCCCCATCAAAAGCCAAAGTATGTTTGTAAAAAATATATATCTACCCCTTACCTACAAAAATTATTTACATCTAAATAAAGAAACTAATGTTATAATTGTAATATTGATGTTGTAATTTTTTACCGAAAACATGTATACTAGCAAGGGTATCGAACTAAGGTTAAAACCAGGATATAAATCTCTGGTAAATCAACTCACAATTGTGTAACCAATGCTCGTCCATACAATCAACCTTGGTAGGCCCTATACTTATACAAACCTGGCGGACAGATAATACATAATAAGAATAAAGAAGGCACATTTACCCATAATTAAATGTCACGTCACGTTCATTAAGCATATATAGCCCATATTCTTAAATTGAAATTCATCACCTAATTAATTAGTTTATTAATTAAAAGCAATTGAATAATTAATTAAAGACAAACATATATAATAATGTATTTTTAAAAGAACCATTATGCATATTTAACTTTGCATCAACTAATTACTTGAATAATAGCATTAGCATGAAACAGTATGTAGTAATTTTTTAGTTAAAGAATCTTATTTTACATGAGAGTATCAAGCCGCATTAAGTTGTTTTACACAATAGGAAGCCATTACTGTAATTAACCTATCATAATAGTTAGTTAAGAAAATTGATTTCACTTTGGTTTGAATTCACTCAGGGACTGCATGTAAATGTCCTCATAGTGAAAAATGTTAAGCTGGGCTGTACACAAAAATATATAGGATTTAATGTGCTCCTCATTAAAAGACAGTAGACTTCTGATTAAGGATAATGTTTTATTAATTAGCTTTCCATTATCAACTTTCTAATAATGGTACCTTTTTGTTCTTTTCACAGATCTCTTAATTTTACCTCGACGGACACATTTTAGAGCATATTTATTGGGGTTATAATGTCTTCTTTAATTTTGAGGTAGGGCTACAGTTTTTTTAGGAGGGGCTATGATGGTCAAAGTGAGAAATAAAAATAATATATTTACAAGCTTTCTTCTGTCTATGCAGCCATCAGGGGCACGTCTTATGAAACAAAGTTAAATTAGACAATAACGCATAGGAAATTTCTAAATTAGGATATTTGGATTTTTAATTATCATTTATTCACCATAAGCGAGTTTGAGGTACGATAGGTCTTGGGAGCATATGCAGCAGTTGGGGGGTAAATTAAAAAGCCACATAGGGCTTTTTTTCTATCTTTAAATGAGTCCCAGGGTAAGGTAACCTTTCACGGGTCAGGTCTTTAAAATGTGGAATTTTCAAAATTATTTCCTTTTTAAATTTTATGGGGTGAGCATACTTATTTTGTGTTTTTTATTACAGATTTTATGTTTAATGGATGTGTGTGGTTTCTAAAGTTTTAAGATAGTAGGGGATCCTCTAAGTTTGAAAGTTGCTGGGTTTCATTGTTGTTGTGGTTGTTATTTTTTTGCTGATTGTTATGTTTGTTCTGATGTTGTTGTTTTTTCGTGCAATTATTGTATTTGTTGTAAATACTGTATTTTTTGTACATATTGTTTATATTGTAAATACTGTAATTATTGTTTTCTGGGGGTGGGGTAATACTATTCTGCATTCTATTGAGAATAGTGGGGTAAAGTTATAGTTGCGTAAGTTATGTTTTCGGTAAATGAATTGGTTGTCTATTGGGCATCAATCCAGGTGGATAGAATTACCCTTGTTTCAGTAACATCTTTATCTTCTAATTTCTTGAGATTATGTGGCGGAATGAAAACACAGGTCCCAAGGTTGTAGATATTAGTGCATCCTTAAGATTGGAGGTTAGCTGCTAATATAGAAAGAACAGTTCTGGGCAAAGCCTTGAGGTTCCCTTGTTAAGACATAGTACTCAATAAGTTATTCAGGCCTAGATCACGGGCAAGGCATTGGCGGCATGATGTTTGATGAGTGGTTGCAGAACCTAAAGGAAATGAATTCTAGGCCCTGACTAACAGATGCAGGACATCCTAGAGGATAATAGAGAAGACATTGCTAGTTATAGGGAGTATATTTGTAGTAGGAGGAAATCTAGAGGCACATTGGTCAACTTCAATCAGTATAACTATATGACAACATTCTTGCAAGAGTTCTGTGGCTAGATTGCATGACTGCAGAACTATTTGACATTTTCAGAACATAATATATTGCTATTTTTAGAATTTATGTGTCGCAAACTTGCGCATAAGAACGATAGCATGATTTATAACAATGTTGATGGTAACGTTCGCATGACATCGCAGTGTAACTTTAGCTTTAGCTTGCATTGTGAAGTAGTTTACACTATTAGGTGGGGAAATGTTTTGCGGATTTGTTTTTTACTTTCATGCTTATTTTAAACTTTTTCTATTTTTAGGAATTATTTATTTACAATAACCTAAAAAATAACGTATTTCCAATGCTTTGGTATTTTTATGAAGCATGTTCCTCCAAAAAGGATGTATTGAGATATGGTGAGAAAGTGGCAAAATACCAAGAAATGGAAGATTTGACGCCCCACAATCAAACCCAATTTAGCTGCTTGCAAGCTCTGTCGAACCGTCATTTTTAAAATATAAAACACATCAATTATCTAAGAGTGCATTGCTTCAGACAAGGTTGGTCATGTGCAGTTGGTTTTGACAGTTTAGCAGCAACCTTCATCTAAAACTCCAAGTAAAATATGATATTTTAAGGTAAATCGTTGAATTGGACAAGGAACAATAATTGAATACCAACTCATTTGCCATTGCGTCTTAAATTAATGGCAATCACTAAAGGAGTCCTACCATGCGAATCAGCTAATGCTATTCCAATTCACCATACCAGATGAGACTGCGTTGCTTTGAAGATTGAAATCCTCTAACACTAAATGCCCAGCAAATGCAAATCGCCAGATCAATTCGTATAAACTGAATATTTGTAACATGTAGAGCAAATCTATCATTTTGACGTTTTTCTCAACCTCGAAGTTGAACAAAGTTAGTTATTTCCAATACCTGAGACAAACTTAAAAACATTTCTTTTACCATTTCACAAGGGTGTATTGCTCCCTAATATTTATTAAAGGAAACCCATACATGGCGACATATGCCCAAGTAGAGAATATATAATACTTACTCAATGTTTCGCAAAGACCTGGATTTGTTTGCGGGGATCATCAAAACAGATATTAATAATAGAATCAAGATATCCAAGGTTAACAAAACCCTGGAATGGTTGCATCGATAAAAAAAGGTTATTTATAGATTGGCAGGCGAATCCTCGTGAACCTTACATTATACAAGTACTTCTTTTTATGGAATTATTTCTAATAAAACTGTTGATGTGATCAAAAGGCAATCAAATAAATGAAAATGGCATATTTATTGCATGTGGACCTTCTTTGACTTTGGATCTTATGAGACGTAACAGATGGGAGTTAGTCATTGATGGAATTGCGTTTTTTTATTCAAAGTGATGACCTGCCTATAGAACAGTTATCCGCGTAGAAAATGTGTTGCTGTGAACAAAACGAAGTGAATGCTACTTACTCTAAGTAAGTCTTATCTTTTTAATTTATAGTTTCGTGACAACAAACTAAATGTACATAATATACTTTAAAAGCAGAAACTTTCGCTTTTTTTTAAAGTTTGCCTTTGGAAATTACAAATCAGTCAAACGCGAAATCATGGATATTTTTGAAAAATCGAAGGAAAATCACAAAAAGGTTCCATTTTCAAAAGTGTTGGTTTATTTGTACTTCCAATAGGAACCTTTTTTTAATTCGCGAAATTTGTTTCAAAAATCACTAAACGCGAAAATTTAAGTCAAATATTCCTTTTTGGCACGTGGAAGTTTCATGGAAGCCAACCTGATTCTGTCAACATGAAATGACTAATTCGAAATTCTTTGAAATTGTGTTTTTCCTTTAGATAGAAGAGTATCAATAAGAGGCGATTAATCTTTCAACAAGTAAGTTTTTTATATTTGATTACAGCTGTGTGACAACAAACATCTACTATCTTAGAACAGGGAAATTAAATATGTTTATCTTTTAGGTAGAAGATATAAGAATATCTGTAAAGTATCAGCAACTGTATGAGCTAAGTGTGTATGTGATACCATTGTTTTTGTTGGATTCTTAACAGTGAAAAACTAAATGTGCATGGTCAACCAATTTATAAAGAAACCAGCTCTGAGGCTGTTCAGAAGTGATTGCTTATCCAACGGTCTCAATTCTTCCAGATGATAAATTGCCTCCAAACAGTTTACCTCCTCCAATATCAAGGGAGATACGGTTTCGAACAAAAAATAAAAACCATAGATAACTTTCAATCCAATCATTCCCGTCAGGATTAAAATAACCCTTAGCATAATACCTTTGATACATGATCAGTATTTACCTGTACTACTAAAATTAATTTGAGGAATTTGAAGTGGTTCGATGCTAGTTACAAGTACAAGCTGTCAGCAGCGATACATCGACTAATACTTCTAAGAATGCAACACGGCTTGAAGTTTGAACACAAGTTCACACGATGCTAAAAGTCTTACAGAAAGCTGGTGAACTATAAATACTAAATCATGGTGATCGATGGGAGTTATTGTGTATTTAAATTAAATAAACTCGAAATTTATGGCTTTTAAAGTTGAAAACTGGAGCCAACTTATAACCAATGACCAGTTATAGAGTTATGTAATGGTACATAACTAGCATGCAAGTAAAGTCCTTTTTCTACAGATCAAAGTGGTCAAACCTGCAGCGACAACGGTTTCTACAGATCAAAGTGGTCAAACCTGCAGCGACAACGGTTTCTACAGATCAAAGTGGTCACACCTGCAGCGACAACGGGAGATGATCTAAACAATGCGGGTGGTAAGTTTTTATATTTGATTAATCGACAGTTGTGTGACAACAAACATCTAGTATCTTAGAACAGGGAAATTAAATGTGTGTGTTTATCTTTTAGGTAGAAGGGATAAGAATAGCTGTAAAGTATCAGCAACTGTATGAGCAAAGTGTGTATGTGATACCATTGTTTTTGTTGGATTCTTAGCAGTGAAAAACTAAATGTGCATGGTCTAACAATTTATAAAGAAACCAGCTCTGAGGCTGTTCAGAAGTGATTGCTTATCCAACGGTGTTGTCATCATTCTTCCGGATCATAATTTGCAATAAAATCGCTCAGTATAAAGTGTTTATGTCTGTTGATTTCAAATCTGCTTATCATCAGATACCACTAAAAGAAGTTGACAAACCGTTTACAGTGTTTAAAGCAGATAGCCAATTAGTTCAATTCACACGTATGCCTTTCGGTGTTACTAATGGAGTAAGCTGTTTTCAGAGAAAAATGGACGAATTTATATCATCAAATAACATTCCTAATACATTTGCATTTATGGATAACGTGTATGTTGGCGGTAACGATCAGGAAGATCACGATAGATGTTATAAAATACTTTCAGATGCAGCTTGACGTATCAACGTTAAATTTATTAAAGATAAAACAGTTATATCAACTACTATATTTCAAATATTAGGATCATTAATTAAAAATGGTACGATTAAACCGAACCCAGAAAGTTTGAATACCTTTCGAAACCTACCAATACCGCAAGACGCAAAAGCTCTAAAGAGAATTGTTGGTCTCTTTTCACTTTATTCTAAATGGATTCCAAATTTTTCTGATAAAATTTCTCCATTGATTAACAGTTTCCGTTATCCGAGGAAGCATCACAGGCATTCCAAGCCTTTAAATTAGAAATTGAAAATTCAGTTGTTCAATGTGTCGATGAGTCACTTCCTTTTGAGTTGGAGTGCGATGCATCAGATTTTGCAATTGGTGCTGTTTTGAACCGGGCTAAGAGACCTGTAGCATTTTTCTCTCGAACATTGCATGGATCAGAGATTACCTGTCGAAAAAGAGGCATGTGCAATCATCAAGGCATTGGTGACATTTCTTAACTGGAAACAAGTTTAATTGATAACTGATCAAAAATCAGTCTCGCATATGTTTAATCCAAACTACAAAAGGAAAATAAAAAATTACAAAATCTATCGCTGGAGACTTGAATTAGCTGGTTACTCTTTCGGTATAGTTTATAGACTGGGTAAAGAAAATGTCGCAGCTGATATTTTCAGCAACATATAAGATACTCACACTAATTCTAAGTCCCTGAGTAAAAGATTAGTGAATAAAATAAGTAGACCTTTTTAACCTCACTAAGGCTTTTATTCACTTATCTAAAAGTAAACAAACAATAAATATAAATTATGAAATAAACACAATATAACACTTAGTATAATATAAACTTTTCGAGTTTGAACTCGTTTCAAGTCAGTATCCAACTCTGTCCATATTTTAATTAGCTAGAACTCAAAAAAATTGCGTCTGTCAACTTTTCTTGTGTAGACAGAATTTAGTTTCTGTACTTTTTTCCACCTTAAAACTTGACGCTAATTTTTTAGACTTTCTCTATTCCCACTGCTAAAATATTAATTTCGGTCATGTAACAGAATACGATAGAAATGAGTTCTTCTGTCAATTTTCTTTGTAATCTGCAGCCTAGAACATTAGCCAACATCGTTGCCAATGGGATTACAGTATACTAATTATTTTTTAAAAAGAAACAAACTTGTTTCATTTTGTTAACTTTTTATAATAATGGAATTTTTTGAAAAAGCGATTATTATTATCTAAAAAACTTTGATTTTATAATATGTTATTCTGTATGTAAACAACACCCACAAGAAACAGCAAAATTCATATATCCTAAAAAAACAGGTTGGTCAGCGCTTTGTGAATTCTTGAAAATGTGCTAGAAATAACTTTTTAAATCTACTAGCTATGTTGAGACTATTTTTTTTTTATATTTTTTTATTTTGGATTATGTGTATAATTTCTTTTATATAAACTAAAGATAATTGAAAACAGTAAAAACTGATGCAATGTTTTGTTCACAAGAATGAATGAAAATAATCAAACCACATTTTCACAAAAGTGCCCTAGACTTACTAGACTTACTAGACTTATTGTTATTTGAATTTTTCATTCTACGTTAATTATAAGTCATAAAAAATAATTTTTTGGAGGTTTTTGTCGTTTCAAATCCAGTGCTTGTTCGCAATGTTCCTGCTCAATGGCCACTACTAATGTCAACTATTATTATCTTAATCAAATTACTTTTGTATGGGCAATGGATACTGACTTGTTTGCTATAATATATCCACGTCTAGTAGATTAAGTATTGCTAAAATTTTGCGACGCTGCAGATGTAATGTGATCACCCCAACTTGCTATAAGCTATGTTCCCATCATTTCTTTTCTGATTTTGTGATCTGTAATTCCGAACTATAGATATAATATATTATTTTCTGGAAATGTTCACTAGTTCTTCTCTCGTGTAATTTATTTTCAATTATCTTGCATTCAATGTTGTCATACATATATTGTTTAAAGCTGATCAGTCTGTCGTTAGCTTTCTTAGTAAGTAATAGTTGTGTTGGTAGTAGTTGAGTTAGTAATAGCTGAGTTAATAATAGTTGTATTGGTAGTAGTTGAGTTAGTAATAGTTGAGTTAGTAATAGCTGAGTTAGTAATAGTTGAGTTGGTAATAGTTGTATTGGTAGTAGTTGAGTTAGTAATAGTTGTGTTAGTAATAGTTGTGTTAGTAATAGTTGTGTTAGTAGTAGTTGTGTTAGTAATAATTGTGTTAGTAA
>JAUOBW010266430.1:0-10990 GCA_032360285.1 Lepidozona retiporosa | reverse complement strand
GATTTGCTTATAATTTTATCTTATAATTGGATAAATTCTGCTACTTTGGTATACAACATTTTTTGATGGGATCATCAAAGATAATTTAATTGATTTCGCGGATGACCCACTAGAATTGTTTTCGCGTGGATAAACTTTCGAGTATTTAGCAAAAATCCGCGAAAGTTTGTCCACGCGAAACTTTGTACTCTTAAAGTATATGCAACATCTGGTTAAAATTTTGTGGAAACCGACATTCGTTAATTAACATATCGCTACAAACATGAAAACGCTTAGGGCCTGGAACTAGTCAGTCACGCAATATTTTTCGAAATTATCTACAAACTTACCAAAAATTATTGAAACAAAACAATACTTTTCAAATTACAGATTAATGAAAGAGTGATGTTAAAAATAGGGGTATGCCAAATGTGATGTCATAACGTTCAAAATTAAAGGTTAGTTTACATTTACGCTGAAAATTTAAAACTCCGATATCTAGAGAATTGTTCGAGATTTTTACACGAAATAAAAAGCATTATTCATCATTTTTTATTATCTTTAATATAAGCCTAACTTGTCAGAGTACTTTGGGATCCCTTTAACATGAGATCAACTTGTAAATTAACTTTGGGATCCCTTTAAGTAAACCCAACTCGCGTAAAAAATGCTCAAATTTTATTTATGGTGTGACGTGACAACTATCAAGACAATTAGACATTTTTCAAAGCAAATAATTTTGGTGCTTGAAATTTTATTAGAGTGAAAGACGCGTTAGAGGCCTGTGACAAAAACGTAAAATTTATCATGTTTTTTTCAAACTTGAGAGGAATAATTAAAACCAGTTTATTTTATATGATTTTTGTTTAGTTGCACGCGTCTGCATCGAGCGATCGAAAGCATGTACTGGTATGTTTGAAAAGGGGCATTGCAAATATTCTTCTGTCAGAACTCTGTGCTGTCGGACGTGCAAGAACTTCATGTGAGCCCACTCGCCGCATCTGCAGCATAAAACCAAGGGTTAAATTAAGCTTTACATTTTGTTTCATGGATGAAGATAACTGTTGAGCATAATGTGATTTTATTTTGTCTTTTACCTGATATTTTGTAACCAAGTGTATGAGAGTGGTGGTGGGAAATTTAGGAACCTTTAACCTACATCACTATTGTCAACACCATTTCTGACATAAAGCGGACGTCATAAAATATAATCTGTAAAATACACATATGTCACGTGATCATGATTCTGACGTCATCAATGGTTATCTATGGTCAAACTCTATTATTTGTAAAATGTTTTAACTCAAAGTACATTCTCGAACCTAAGATAGCTTGATCTCATGTGTTTTAGCAGGACCGCTTGAACTCCCTTTAGGAGTTAGGATTTACTCGAAAACACATTCACTCGAATATTTGTTATCTCGTACCATTTTCCCTTGTAGGTTCGATTTATCGCAGGTTTACTGTATCAATATATCGATCCATATTCGTTATGGTTTAACTGTCACAAATATTTTATGGTATGTACCCATGGTGTATATAGTAGTGAACAATCATGTGTATAGTAGAAATGTATAAATCTACACGCACATATAAAAAGTCCGACGCTCTATAACCAACTGAGCTATTAACCAATGTATATTAGATGTTTTAAACGATCTAAGAATGACTGTCCCGGGTAGTAAATTTTTTATAGGTGCTGATCTTGTCAAATATGTGACCGCCACAGAATGCATTTTTTTGCAAAAGTTAGATAGTTTAGGGTTAAGTGGTCGCACATTTGTAAGAATGTGTAAGAATTTACCTATCGTGATAGGGATTTCAAACAGACTCTCAATTTTTGCAATCTTCACACCTTCCCCGAATTGCAATTTTAGACTGAAATTAGATCTTAGGTTAAATGGGGTAGATTTTCGGATTCTTTGGTCAAAAATATGCTAAAATATATTTTTTTGTTTAAATTGAAAAAATTTAAATATGTTTTCTGGATCCATAAACAGGAAATGATAGGGGTGTGCCGCCCAAAAATTTAAAACATATCAGTTTTTGGAAGACATTTTAACACCCGTTTTTAAGGGTTGGTTACAAAGAAGGAAGTTATAAATAATGTAAATTGACCCGTATTTAAGGACAACTGATAAAAGCAGCCATTGTTAAGTACAATATTAATTTGAGACGAGTTTTTAAGGAAAAAGTCTCTAAATAAGTACCCGGTTGTACGGTGTTTTTTCTTTAGAAACCCGAATATAGGCAAGTACCCCCCGGGGTATTAAATCAATGTTATCCGTCTTGGCAAGCCGCAATAAATGTATACAATATAAACCTGTGTAGGAAAAAGAAGTAGAAGACGATAAAGAAAAAGCTTTTAAGCTTCGTTATAGTCATCAACTTATATCTACTACACCGATGATGATACGTCACCGACTATTTTACCACAGATATATCTACAAATCAGAACGTTAGAATAATAACGACTTTTACAAAGTGTTTCCAGTTTATATAAAATATTACACTGTTAAAATTTACCAAACTTTTAAAAGCCTTAAATCTATGTAAAACCCAAATGGAGCTAATTTTAAAAATTTTGAAAAATAGATTTAAGATCCTTTATCCGTACCCTATAGTAAACACAGTAAATTAATATTTGAATATGTATTTCTGATAAATTTATGCAATCTTAATCGTTTTACTCAAAAAAATTCTCAATTACGAAATAGCTAAATTGCTGTCAGTCTATTATTCTCATCATAACAGGCCATAGGTTAAAACACTAAGAACAACGTTTTAAGTCAACATTATAAAAATAATAATATTTAAATAGGCGCAGATTTAAAAAGTTTACACTTACTACATTTAATTGAAAACATTCTATGACAGCGTTTTCGTTTTATTCTTTTATTCAACACATCCTAGCCAAGAATCGATCACCTTTCAACGAATTTTAAAATGATTCATCGCAATATGTGAACTTATTTACTAATATATGACATAAAAAGTAATAATATAATAACAATTTATATTAAAAAAAAATGTATGAATGATGAATTGTTACTTTTACATTTCAATTTTAATATATAAACATGTACTATCTAGGCCTCACCAAAACTAAACAGAATTTCCCGATTACAAACTACTTAAGATACTAAATTATTTATAAATTTTGTCTAGATGCAGGGTTTCATTTATTAAACATATATTGAGAAAATTCATCAATATTTTGTTAATAATACATATACGGCAAAGCAAAACATAATTTGTTTTTTGAGTAGTTGGACATTTAATGAAATTGTTACTAATAAATAAATAAATAAATATATAAAAATATAAACAAAAAAAAAAGAAAAAAAAAGCTTAACCTTGTACTGTCACACTTTGTAATAACATCGCACTTTGTAATAACTATCGCGCTTTGTAATAAACTCCGTCGCACTTTGTAATAAACTTGTCGCACTTTGTAATAAAATAGGTATCGCACTTTGTAATAATTTTGCATCGCACTTTGTAATAAAAAACCTATCGCACTTTGTAATAAACCCTCGTCGCACTTTGTAATAAAATTTTCATTGGCCACATCCGTTCGTACGAAAAGTCTCTAAGAGTACCCATCGCACTTTGTAATAAAATCTCGTCGCACTTTGTAATAAACTCTACCATTTGGCATTACCTATCGCACTTTGTAATAAACCCTCGTCGCACTTTGTAATAAAATTTTCATTGGCCACATCCGTTCCTACGAAAAGCCTCTAAGAGTACCCATCGCACTTTGTAATAAAACCTCGTCGCACTTTGTAATAAACCCTGATATTTGGCATTACCTATCGCACTTTGTAATAAACCCTCGTCGCACTTTGTAATAAATTTTTCATTTGCCACATCCGTTCGTACGAAAAGTCTCTAAGAGTACCCATCGCACTTTGTAATAAAATCTTGTCGCACTTTGTAATAAAATCTTGTCGCACTTTGTAATAAACTCTACCATTTGGCATTACCCCAGTGAACACCCGACGTCAAGCTAACGTTGGATTCATGTTGGATCTATATCGTCGACGTCGACCGATGATAATCGATGTCGAGCCAACGTTGACAACTCGACATCGAATTTCGATGTTAGGCTAACGTTAGATCGGCATCGGATTTTAAGATCATGTTTTGTAAAAAAAACTTTATTTTTCGCTGACATCGGTACGATATCGTGCCGATATCGAAACTTTTTATTTAATTTAATTTTTCTTATTTTACATTTTCATGTTTATGAATTTATGCAAATGTAAGTTGTACCTAATAAAATCAAATTAATTTGCTTTATTATTTTTATAAAGTATTTATTTTCAGGAAGTATTTACTTCTCTGAAACATATGAAAAGCAATGTTTCTGTTGGCGCGTAATCTACAAGAATTGATTGGTTCGTGTGAAAAGAAAGTTTGGGTGTTAACTAATAAATAAATAAATTTATTATAATGTAATTATTATATTTTTATTTAATTTTTGAACAATAAAACATTACTTAACTTAGTTAAAAATATAAAAATTATTTAAATTTTTATTTCAAATTTATATTTGAACTTTTAAATCATAAAAAAAAGTTTTGTTAACCCCCTGACAACATATACGTCATATGTTTTTTTCCCAGAAGCCTTTGCGGTTTTAGCGCGGGCTAAAACAAAGTTAGTTTAGATTTCTGCTCACTGGTGAATGTGTTCTGGCGTTTTGTTGTTGCTTGTTGACTGAGAACTTACCTCTGTGTTTTCTCATCTTCGTTTCGTATTAAATATATACATCATACCATAAAATGTAAGTATAGCTACGTTACATATTTTAAATAATAGTTATTAATAATGTATTCAATTAGATTCATTTTTCTCCTGAGGCTACCTAGTAGTCGGCAACGTTTAGTAGGCTTACTGAGCTTAGCTTTTCCAGAAAAAACACTTTGATTGATGATAAAATAAACTAGGGTGGTATATACCTGAACAGGACTGGGGTTTTTCGTCTATTTTTTGGACCCACATGTAACGTGAAAGGTCCTATGAATGAGCTCCGTCAGTCTGTCAGTCAATGACACAAAAATCTCCGAAACCACTCGAAGGATTTTTCTGATTTTTTGCATAAAGCTAGGGTACTAAAATAAAAAAAGTGACTGCCCAAATTTGGAAAAAAATTCTTGGGGGCCTGGGGCGGGCCCAAAAATGCCAAAAATCGAGGTTTTGTGCTGTTTTCTCCAAAACGGCTCTAAGGATTTTGCTATTTTTTTGCATGAAGCTAGACAATAACATAATTCAATAGATAGCGGTTGCTATAAAAAAATCATGGGGCTCCTACGGGGTACCAAAAAGCCCAAAATGGCTTCAAAACGCCAAAAATCAAGGTTTTTTGCTATTTTCTCCAAATCGACTATAAAAGGATTTTGCAAATTTTTTGCATGAAGTTAGATAATAACATAGTTCAATAGATAACGGTAGCTGTTGCTTTAAAAAAATCTTGGGGCTCTCCTACGGGGTGCCAAAATGCCAAAAATTGAGGATTTATACTATTTTCTCCAAAACGCCTCGAAGGATTTTGCTAATTTTTTGGATGAAGTTAGATAATAACATAATTCAATAGATGGAAGTAGCGGTAGCTACCAAAAAATTCACGAGCCCCTCCTACGGGGTGCCAAAATAGCCCAAAACACCAAAAATCAATTTTTTTGCTATTTTCTCGAAAACCACTATAAGGATTTTGCTAATTTTTTTGCATGGAGTTAGATAAAAACATAATCTAATTGATAGCAGTAGCGGTTACTGCCAAAATATTTATGAGGCTCTCCTATACGGGGTGCCAAAAAGGCCTAAATATGCTATATTTTATTGACGATAGCTAATTTTAACAGCATTGGCCGAAAGTAGGTTGGTATTTTCTGTGGCCGACAATTGTAACATTTTGAATAAAAGGTGATGTAAAAAAGCTATTTTTTGTGCCACAGGTGGCCGGAAACTTAGGTAGGTAGGTAAATTCTTTATCAGCCAAATAAAGGCCGAAAAGTGTACCAAAATGACTGTGGACGTGATCCCTAAATAGTTATTTGAATAAAAAAATAACAAAAACAGAAATAAAAAATCAGTTACTTGATGTAAAAAATACCGATTTAATTAGTTTTTAAACCCCCGTTGCAATCATCTTTGTTTTAATTTGATTTTTTTAAAAAAACAGCCAATCAGGAATCGTTTAAATTTATTGTTGAAACCGAAAGAAACGACTGCCATATTGACTGTGGATAGCAACGCCTTGGAAACGGTAGACACACAGACTGCGAGAATGCCATTATTTATATACCTTAAAGCAGTGTAAATTCATGTGGACTTGGATCTCTTTAATAACTTTAGACAATCAATAATTTTTACTTTATATTAGTCAAACTTGCATTAGTTACTCCAACAAAGCAAAATTTTATTTGCCAAGCTTTGGTGTGAAAAAACCACCATTTGCAATATAGAATTGTTTATCAATTTAATATGATGTCACTGAAGTCACTATAAAACAATAGCTAAAGTTTATTTATGCATTATATATTTATTTTGAAATAATTATAAAAAGTTTATTGAACTCCATTGATTGTCATTAATATATTCTAACTAATTAGATAATTACATTGTAAAATTTTGATCTAAGAACATCGGCTGCCGGCGCGGTAGGCCTGTCAGCATTCTTGAAAGCACAACAAACAAAATGGCCACCATATTTATATTTTTTATGACTTTGAAAGCTTATATCTTCTGTTCTACTTAATGAATCTTCTTCAAACTTTCTCCAAAGCATTATTATATGTCTATCTTTCGATTGACAGTGTTTTTATTGTTTTGTGTTATTAACCATACAGACGGTATACTCAACAGCAGATGGTTTGTGATGTCATAGAAAATAAAATTTCTAAAATCTCAAATCATAAAACACACTTATTAACAACCTTCAAACGAGCATAACTTGAGATCCGTTCAAAATTCTATGGTAATTTTTTATGCTTTTTCATATGAACCCAACTTGTTTTTACAGTCTCCACTCCCTTTAAGGTAGAAGGATTTCTGATTTTATTTATCTTTTTTCCAAAAATTTAAGTGATTTTTTTTTGCGAATCGGCCAGTTCTTAAGTTTTGTGGGGATTTAGTTATGTGAATTTGGCCAAAATTCGTACATATCGCAAAAATTAATCCTTGCAAAAATAAATCCCTGCAAAAATAAATCTCTTTCACATTACACTCAATTATCTTCATAACGAATTTCAGGAAAAAGTAATGCACAGTTTTGGGGAAAACATAGTTTTACCCCCTGTACAAAAATCAATTGTGAAACCATGGAAGTGGTAGATTAGAGGGTGATTTCCAGCACGTGTGGAATAAATAATCCGTTTTTTATTTATCAGGGCGTATTTGAAGAATTGGCGAAAAAATAATCGGGCTCTTAACGATTATTTAAATGAAGATGTCATGGATGACATTCAGCTAGACCCAATTTCGCCAATCCATTCTGAGGGCAGTTCTATAGACGATGATCAACAAGACTATGATGATATATCTTTGAGTCATGAAGAGTTGTTATCTGATATAATTAGTGCTCCTGATAGCAGTCCATCAGACGGTAGTTTAGATATTTTAGATATCAACGAAGTTGATAATGATGCCCCTGATTTAAATCACAAACTTAGTTCTTGGGCTGTGCGAAATAAAGTAACACAAAGAACATTGAATGAACTTCTTTTAATTCTTCGTGATGCTGGACACGGAGAACTTCCAAAGGATAGTCGAACATTGTTACGAACTCCTCGGACGGTAAACACTGCTGGACTTTGTGGTGGAGAGTATGTTTATTTAGGCTTGGAAGATGGATTGCGAAAAGTCATAGAGCAAAATGATCAAGTAACCCAACTCGATCTGATTATTAATATCGATGGTGTTCCATTATATAAAAGTTCTACCATACAGTTATGGCCAATTCTTTGCAAAGTTAATAACTTTCAGCCGTTTATTGTTGCCGTATTTTGTGGTAAAAAAAAACCAGATGATGTTTCTGATTTTTTGAAAGATTTTCTTGTTGAATACAGTGGGTATAGAGAATCTGGTTTTCATTTAAATGGTAGAAAGTATGATGTTCGTATAGATTTTTTTTGTTGTGATGCACCAGCGAGACAACTGCTGAAATCTATCAAGGGGCATACAGGATACCATGCATGTGAGCGATGTACAGTGGAAGGGAATTATGTCGACCACAGAGTTGTTTTCCCAGATTTGTTTTGTGACCTTCGAACTGATGTAGATTTCTGCTTAGGCAGTTATTTTGGTACTCACCAATTGGGGAGAACCATTTTAGTCGATTATGATATAGCTTGTATAGTCCAATTCGTATTAGACTATATGCATCTCATCTGCATTGGAGTGGTGAAAAGAATTCTAACTTGGCTAAAATCTGGACCTCGAGTTTGTAAACTTTCCCCAAGACAAATAGAGGAAATTTCGTCAAGGCTTGAAGAACTCAATGGAAAAATGCCTAGTGAATTTGCTAGGCAGCCAAGAAGCCTTAATGAACTCGCATACTGGAAAGCCACTGAATTCCGTGCGTTTTTGCTTTACACTGGCCCAGTCGTGTTAAAAGGGGTGTTGAGTAAGAAAATGTATGAACATTTTATAGCGTTAAGTGTTGGAATCAGAATTTTATCATATTCAGCTGATGAGCAGAGAATTCCACTGATCCAGTATGCAAGGGCTCTGCTTGTATGGTTTGTAGAGAATGCAAGTCAATTTTATGGGTCATCGTTTTTATCATATAACGTTCATAGCTTGATTCATTTGCATTCTGATGTTGAAAAGTATAACCGTTGTCTCGACGATCTTTCTGCATTTGATTTTGAAAACCATCTACAGTTTTTGAAAAAGTATGTCAGATCTTCTAAAAATCCGTTGGCTCAAATTGTTAAGCGTGTGACTGAGTTCAAAATTACTGGAGAAAAACATTCTTCTAAAACTATTTACGACAGCATCTCTTCTAAAGAAAAAAATGCGTGGTTTTTGTTAAAAAATCGTAACTTTGCTTGTGTAAAGGAAATTAGAAATGATACACTGGTTTGTGATGTTGTTTCTCGTAAGAATTTAAATTTGCTGTTTACCAAACCATGTAAATCTGACTCTCTGGATATTTTCATTGGTAGTCACCGGGTTGTTATGAAACATAAAATCCTTCAAAAAAGTGATATTTATTCTAAAATTTGTAGGTTACCACGAGGTAGTGATTATATATACATACCTCTCTGTCATACTATAAATTTTGAAGCATAATTTTTCTATTTTTTATATATTTGTGGTGCAGTCCTGTATCTTTCTGAGGGCGACCAAAAATTATGTTTACTACTTTTTCAGTTTGTCTCAAGGAGACCATAATTTTGTCAACAGATTAGATCTACTGAAGTTTGTTTTGATTGCACATATATACAAATTTAACAGAAATATGACCTTATTTTATTAGAATATTAGTATTTACGATTTTTAACTAAATGTTAGGTAACCACGCAGCACGTTGTCTTTGTCAGGCGACCATTTTTTCTCCAAGGACGACTAACTAACGAGATATAAAAAAACTTTAGTCTCCCCTCTGGACGACCAGCTCAAAATAGGAAGATACAGGACTGTGGTGTGAAAACAAAAAAGTCAAAATGTCTTGTCTGTAATACGGTACACGTTTTTTACATAAGCATGACTTAAGGTTGATTTCCACTTATTGCTATAGCGACTTTTTTCGGCGCGCTACTTTTACGCATGTGTAGAAGAGCAAAAAAGTCGCTAATCCACCTCTAGCGCTACAAAAAAGTTAAAATACTTTCTACTTTTCTCGGCACGCGATTGCGATTTCTATAAAACTTCCAATCAAATTGGTTTTATTTATTATAGGTATGACTTATTGACTGATGTGCTGCTCAAAATGTATTAGGGCCTAACGATTCCGATTGGCTGATATTTTCATTACAGCAAATAACCAATGTTATTTCTGTTTTTCTTTTTTATTAAAAAGGCCTTCTGAAATTAAGCACTATGCTTTTTATTTTGTCAAAAAATCTTTTCCGTTCTCAAGATATGTTATATTTTATGAAAGTGAAGTACTTATGAGATCACATAGTATAAATCTATGACATCATTGAGCAAATAATTATTTTGCTTGTAACTGAAATAATTTTAGAGATATTGTTATACTTTTTTCTAAAATAACATGTCATTGATTGGATCACAATGATCTACTAATATTTTCTGAGTTCATATCAAAAGTGCTATTTCTAATAACACTGATGTCATAGAGACATGCTATGTGATGTCATAGTTTTACTTTCACTTTCACAGAATTCATGATATCTTAAGAAAAAAGAAAGATTTTTCGATGAAATAAAAAGCATAGCCCTTTATTTTCGAAGGACTTTATTCTTAGCCTAACATGCATAAACACTTGGGGTAAAAAAAACTGTGGGAAAAAATTGGTGTGGAAAAATAAAGTGCGAAAAAATTTGTGTGATTTTAGGACCAAATCACACTTTTAAATTTCACACAAATGTAAAATATTTGTTCAATCGCTCTTATTTTTTCCGCACTTTATAAAAGGTATACTATACAGAAAAAGTTTGCAAAGAATTTGTCCAGTAAAAACCTTCTCCAAAACACAATGTGTTATAATGTATATAATATATGCTTTTGGACAAGATACATGATTAATTGTGTAGTGTTTTATTACATACATAAATTGTATTTGGCTTTTAAATCATTCATTTATGTGTTTTGTTGCTTTGCATTATATTAAATGTTTTAAACTGAAGTCTTTAACCCTACATTGGACATTTTTTTAAATAACTTTAGAACGCTTATTCCGATTGAGCTGAAATTTGGTGACTTTTCCTAAATATATATTGGGGATAAATTTATAAAACTTTTTTTTTGGTCCGACGTCCTATGACGTCATGATGGCCCATTTTTTGACAGGTGGTTATATCGAATTCCATGACTT
>JAUOBW010266319.1:0-10991 GCA_032360285.1 Lepidozona retiporosa | reverse complement strand
CTATGCAAAAACTAACCATTTGATATGAGCTTGACGGGTAAAGAAATTCCTTACGCCCGCGGATCTTGCCAAATGATGCGCCCACGTCGAAATACACGCTCCGCGCGTTTTCGAGCAGATTTGTAATATTTTTTAACAAGAAGTTTAGTACTTTAGTAACAGTACTATTAGCAGAGGTAAAGTAATGTAGATGCGAGTTGAGTTTTCATCGCATAACCCTTCTCCTCCTTCCCTTACGACACAAAAAAGTGTGTTGCTATAGCCGTAAAACGGTATTTTGGCCGATTATGACGATTTTTAAATATAAGAAAATCTAGATTATTCTGTGTCTTGATTAAGAAAACAATTCTGACAGCTGAAACAATCGATAATCCTTCCTACGGGAAGAAACTTTCGTGAATAACTTTTTTGATTTTTTTCGATAATAAACTTAACCGACTTACAGTGACGGTAAAAAATTATTATAAGTAAAAAAAACTTGTGCAATTCAATTTTAGAGTTCACCTTCTTTTCGAAGAGTCTGGGGGTGAGACACGAAATTTTGGTGAAATCCCACGTGTTATTCTTCGAGGGGTTTAATACCGCAAATTTAGCTTAAAAATACATGTTTCTGTTTTATGCAATGAGATTAAAACTTCACATCGTAATTTTTGAGAGGTTAGTATTTTATTTTACAAAAATCTGTTGGAAAAAGTACGACACGCTGGAATTATTGCCAAAATGCCTTCATTTTCGGTATTTATTTTCGAAAAAATCTCTAACTTAAATTCAGGTAGAACATATTTAGTATAATAAATGCACTAGAATATAAAAAAAAAACATTGATAGTGAAATTGAGTGAAAACATATCTAAGAGCAACTGGATCGAGGTAGTGGTGTAATACCGCAAACAATATGGCTAAATTCCTTGGTTCCGAATTTTTAAACAATTATCGTTCGTTCACATATTAAAATATTTTTTGTCAAATTTTGTTTCGTTAATGAGAAAGATTATTTTTTAAAAAATGTGGTACTACGTCCTCCCCCCTCGATGCATCCCAAATTGTCCCGAAACGAGGGGAAAATACCCAATATTATTATAATACTACGAATTATAGCTATTTTAATAGGATTGAAAAAGTTTATTATTTTGCTGAATACATAGGAACTTTTCAAAACATTCTTGTAAATGTTCGGGGATAGCTGGGTGGATGGTAAACCTAGAAATTGAACCGGATATACATTTTTAAGGAATTATCATATACAATAAATATGTGCTAATTTTATAATTAATAATGGGCTGGCGCGATACCAGTACGCTCTTTATGTACATAATTGCTAAAGTAAAAAATATGTATAAAAATTAGTTCATATTTGATGCCGAGTGCAGTGTATACATTTTTAATGCGTCGTTGGTTACATAGGATGGCGTTGGTTACATAGGATGGCGTTGGTTACATAGGATGGCGTTTAGAATAATAAATAAAAACTCAATATTTGTTTACTTCTTGTTGCTGAAGAATGTTTTGAAAGAAAACATGCTAAAATTCATATAAAAGCACTAATATTTTGAAAGAAAACATGCTAAAATTCATATAAAAGCACTAATTTTTTGAAAGAAAACATGCTAAAATTCATATAAAAACACTAATATTTTGATAGTAAAATTTCTGATAAAGGTGCTTTGTTTATCTCTGAAGAATTTATTAATTTATTAAAATTATTTTGCCAAAATCCAGAATCCGATCAATATTTTCAACAAAATCCAGTTCCGAAAGATGCAGGTAATTCGGAAAATCTTACCGATCTTTTTTCTGAAAATCCGGTGAAAAATAAGGCCTAATTCGATAAACTTTTAGATTTCTGAGGAACGATTTTTTTTATTATTGAATTTTTAAGTGTATTTTTAAGTTCTTCAATTTGTGGTAATAAAACCTTTATACCTGCCTAACAACCTACCTACTTACGTACCTAGCTAGTACCAGCCCCTACCTCAGTACCAAAATACTTATCTACCTAGTCAAATATCTAAAAAATTACAAGTTTATTTACTAAAAAACGTTTTTTATTTACCTTAATGTGGTAGGAATTTCACAGCTACCTCAAAATGGTAATTACCAGGGAATCATCACCTCATAGAAAAAAAATTATTAATATACAGTTAAGCTAAATTTATATTGTGATTTAATAAAAGTTTGCCAGAGCACAAGGTCAGATAAGCAATCTGATTGGCTTTAAACCGTGTAATACCCCCGGTATTGCATGCTCAGTCGGCATGGTAACAATAAACGACAGAAATCTTGAATTGTTCCACTAAAAAATTAACAATATTTAAAAAATTACACTCTAGTTTTTCTTTTTTATTTCATCACTTATATACTATATTTATCTATTTTTTATCATCACGTCGACATTTAAAGTTAGTCTCTGTACTTCCTAGCTTTTATCTTTTTTTCAGTTATATATCATTTCGGATTTTAATCCATCCATCGCTTAAAAATATATATTTTTAAATCACGACTTAATGGTGGTAAAGTAAACAATGAAACCAATTTCCATGTTCTTGCATTTTAAACTTCTCTTTTAAAACTGTCCTCTTCATGATAATATGTCGCTTGACGTCACTTCCTGGTTTTTAAATTTATATTCTTAAAAGTTTAAATACCGTATTTATCTGAAAGAGCGCCCTGGTTCAAATGAGCGCCCTCCTTAAATGACCGCCTACCTAAAGAGCCCAAATTTAAAATTAGCGCCCCGGCTTAAATGAGCGCCCCCGTATCCACTCAACCTAGAAAGTCACTTATTTTGACTGTTCTTCTGAAAATTTAAACCTTTAAAAGGTTCTCATTTTATAATAAATGTCAACAATGATGAGAAAACAAGAATTTTTGAACTTATTAAATGCTTTTTATTAGAAAAAGATGGTTTCAGTAAATAAAGATAATATATAAGAATATGACGTTTATGGGGCCACGAATTTAAATTTTAAACTACATTTTTAATCTATTTTTAATGAGCGCCCAGGCTTGAATGAGCGCCCCCTTCGAATGAGCGCACCCTAGAACGTCAAAAATTAAATGAGCGCCTTAGCGCTCGTTTAGATAATTACGCTATACAAACTTTTATTAATACCTATACTAAATGTTTCCTAGTGAAATACCGAAATATTAGCCGTCATTCTCCGGCACATAATCTCGCAAGATCGATTCGGGTTATTATTTCTCGGAATTTCACTCGGAAAGATTTAGTATAGGGATATAAATACTTGCTTGTTGAACTCAGACTCTTCCTATGTGATGTGTAACCCTAGAGACCGAATGCTACATATAATTTATCAACCGTTCAATTTTAGAAAAAAAAATGCTAAAAAATAGCGTTCTAAAAAATGCTTTAAGTTTTAAGGGTTAAATGAAAAACGAAATTTCATTATATTACGATATTTTTAAATAAAATAGGTGAAGCTAATTACAACTATGTAAATTTCGACAAATATTATACCAATATTACAGTTTATGTTAACCCTTATTAGAGCCCGAATGGCACATATATGTGGTATTTGCAAGGCATCCATTCATGGCGTCATAACTCGAGAAATATTCATATTTTTCAAATCTAAAAACATTCCCTTTTTAACTTTTAAATAATCTTTTAAATGGCGTTTACAGAATCAAAATCGGACTTCTGGATCAAAAGTTATGAACAGTTCAATTTCAGAAAAAAATGCTAAAAAATGGCTTTTTTAAAAAAATGCTTCACGTTCGAAGGGATAATATCAGTATTCAGAGGTCAAATGTTGTTATTCTCATTATAATTACAATAAATTTTGTGTTATCACGACAATTTGAAAGCCATTTCAACAGCAAATAAATACTAGTGTAATAAACAAAATAAACAAAATAAACGTTACTAACAGATGTATGATATTTTTTAAGGCCGGATACTTGGGGGGATGTGTACTGAATTATTTTCACACCTCCCCTTAAAATCCAAAAATAATTTTACACCTCTTCATAAAATTTCTGAAATATTTTCACGCCCCACTAAAATCTTTAAAATTTTACCCTCTTGGCAAAAGTCGTTGATTTTTGTGCCAAAATTGGAAACAAAATAAAATAAATTAACATCTGGCATGTCATACGGTGCATATAGGATTGATTGCTTATACTTTTAAAAATGTAAATGCCTACCGTAAAATACCGGATATAAGCTCCCCAGATAAAAGCCCCACAAATACTGCCACCTAAATTCAAACACAAAGTTCATCCCGGATATAAGAACTTATATCTGAGATTTTCACAATGTTTTGAAAACAGTTTTTAAGATAAAAACAAGCTTCAAAGAGTGTTTGTGAGTAAAAACTAAGCATTTGGAGTGTTATAATGTAAGTATAAATATGATTTGAAATATAGCAAAAATAAATAACAAAATAAAAATTTATCACCACAAGGAAATTTTTTTTTGGTACATAAATTCCTCCCGATTATCAGACCCTTGGATATAAGACCCTGAATATAAAACCATCAACACATTCCTTTATTTGAATTTAAGCCTAGGGTTTTATATTCGGGATTTTACAGTATATATGTATCTCCAAAAACATTTGTTATCGGCCGGTTAATTTTGACCCCGCAAGCCCGCCGGTTAAGGCCCGGTAGAGCAATTTTGAAAATATTACCCTAAAATTGACCAAATTCAGGCTGCAATAACTTTTTATTGGTAAATATATATAATATATATAATATCCATAAAATAAGATTATTTAACTATGAAATTACTACATAATGTTTCATGCTAATGCAATTTTTCAAGTAATTTGGTTGAAGTAATACGCATATTTAAAAAATGCGTTAAAAACTAATTAAAATGTACAGCCCGGAACTTTTTAATATTCAATTCTATTACCCGTGCAAATACAGTATTTCAAGGGAAATATTGACGAGTGTAAATTAAAATAATGTTTTGAGGGAAATATTCAATAGTCTAATTAAAATAATGTTCCGAGGGAAATATTCCATAGTAAAATTAAAATAAGGTTTCAAGGGAAATGTTTACGAGTCTAATTAAAATAATGTTTAGAGGAAAATATTGAAGAGTCTATTTAAAATAAGGTTTCACGGGAAATATTCAAGACTATAATTAAAATAACGTTTCACGGAAAATATTGAAGAGTCTAATTAAAATAAGGTTTCAAGGGAAATATTCAAGAATATAGATAGTTCTATTGCAGTATATGCCATAAAACTTGGCAAAAACCTTTAGCACAATGTGTTTCTCGATTTTTGAGAAAAAATGGCGTAAAACAATGATGATGTAAGCGTTTTTTTTACATAAAACCTTCAAAATGGTACTACATAACTTTACAATAGTTCAATTACACAAGGGAGTGGAATACGATGGAGGAGGAGGAGTATATATCGAATTTTCTTGACTAATTTTATGTAGGATGGAATAATTATTCCTATGCTGCAACATGAAGATTTTTTTTCTCAAATTTCGAGTATTTTGTCTTTTTATATATATATTTAGCATAATGGAGTATATAATTTAGAAATTAATTAGTGTTAATAATATATGTTTTTAAAGATTTCATACCATTCATATTCATCAAGGGTTTCTAACAGATTGCGACTTTTGCTACCAGGAGGGGGACACTTAATATTTCAGGTAGGGGATTAAGTTCACCTGTCTGATGGAGGAAGCTTATATGGGAGAAATTGTCTCTGACTGAGCCCCTAGGACCTCATGTTACATGATATTAAAAACATAACATGGTATTACCACATTTTAGATTTAGATATACCTTTTCCTATATATCAATGTCTTAAATATCAAGATGTCTCTTAAATGTTATATATCAATTTTATTAAATGTTATATCAATTTTAATTAAATCTTATGTTTTTAAAATATTTGAACGAAAAGAAAACAACCTTATACATTAGCCGCTATAAAATCCAAAAATAAATCCAAGCCAATACTAGACTAGCTAATTACTGTAAACATAAAACAGTCATAACCTTCACTGCTAAATTTTTTTAAAAATAAAAAAGGATCAAACTGATTTATAGAAATGATTATATGAAATAGTTAGATTCTGATCTGAAGCTCGCATGGGGCCCTATTGGGTGTTTCCAAAAAATAAAGACTTTTACGACGCCCAGTTTTTATAAAACATACCTTATACCTCAAGAATACCAGACGGGATAGAGACATGGGTACCTTCACCCTTATTAAGATTTGTGATTTTCGCGAAACATGCCTTACAGTTTCCGGTTCCCTTTAAATTCAAATATGAAGGATGGGGCTTCTGATTTCACTGTACTTTAAATAAAATATGAAGGGTGGGGCTTCTGATTTCACTGTAGTTTAACTAAAATATGAAGGGTGGGGCTTCTGATTTCACTGTACTTTAACTAAAATATGAAGGATGGGGCTTCTGATTTCACTGTAGTTTAAATAAAATAATTTTTTTTTTGACTCCTGGCAGAGCTGACAAAGTCCTATGAATTCACCCATGGCTGTCCGTTCGTAAAACTTTTTCTCAGTAACTGTTCATTATTTTTATTTTAAATTTTGCATGATGTTAGAGAGTCATAAGGTCAAAAAAGTGACAGGGTCGGATTTTTGAAATCCGGTACTGGGCCTAAAAATTTTTTGAATTTTTCTCAAAATCCGTTCAGTTCTTTTTTTTCAAATTTTGTATAAAGTTAGAGGACCATACAGGACAAGTTTTGATCCTCCATATCCTTACCCACCGAAAACTATTGTTTTTCGGTATTGGACCTAAATTTGCCCGAAAACAAGGTTATTATTTTTTAAATTGTGTATGTTAGAGTACAATATAGGCAATCTTTTCACCTATATGTTCACCTGTCGAAAACTATAATTTTTCGTTACTGGGCCTAAATTTGCCCTAAGAACAAGTTTTTACGCCTAAAATCAACGTGTTTGAATTTTTCTCGAAAACCGTTTATGTTTTTCGGTTATGGGCCTAAATTTTCCCTAAAAACGGGGTTTTTACGCCTAAAACAACTTGTTTGAATTTTTCCTGAAATGTTCAATTTTTGTTTTTTAATTTTGCATGAAGTTAGAGGACAATAGAGCGAAAATTTAGACCCATATGGGTACCCCGCGAAAACTGTCCTTTTTCAGTACTAGGCCTAAATTTGCCCTAAAAACGTTTTTTTTTACGCCTATAATCAACGTGTTTGATTTTTTCTCGAAAACTGTTCATTATTATTTTTCAAATTTTATATGAAGTTAGATCACTATAGAGGGAAACTTTTGCCTCATATGGTCACCCGTCAAGAACTCTCCTTTTTCAGTACTAGGCCTAAATTTGCCATTAAGACGAGTTTTTTACTCCTAAAATGAACGTGTTTGAATTTTTCTTATTATTCTTTTTTTAAATTTTATATGAAGTTAGATCACCATAGAGGAAAACTTTTTACTCATATGGTCACCCGTCGAAAACTCTCCTTTTTCGGTACTAGGCCTAATTTGCCCTAAATAAGGGGTTTTATCCCTAAAATCAACGTGTTTGAATTTATATCGAAAACCGTTTATTATTATTTTTTTAAATTTTATATGAAGTTAGATCAACATAGAGAGAAACTTTTTACCCATATGGTCACATTTTGATTTTTTTCTAATTTTGCATGATGTTAGTGGCCCATTTGGGCTTCTGTTGACCGATATGGAGCTTGTAGAAAATTCTCGTTTATGAGGACTAAGATCGAGAAAATACAAATTTTTTGACCAAAAATGACATTTTTCAATTTTCTTGAAAACTTTGCTGTATTATTTTTAAGCCTTAAAATCAATGTTTTTGAATTTTTCTTAACTCGCTTGCTTGTGCTTGATTGTGCTTGTTTGTGCTTTGACTACTTATACTTAAGCTGTTGTTTCTGTGGCTTTTAGGACATATAGTGTCTGAGCTGAACTTTACTTTTTCATGGGAATCGGCTCTCTTTAGCTGGCAACTTTGGGGTACTTGCTCATTAAAAATTATTTCCAATATATTATTGATTCATGCCCTGTAAGGGCATTAGGAAAGAATATATTCTCCAAAATCAACATGAAGATTTAAATGTTTTGTTTGTAGTTAAAGAAAGAATATCTTTTCAAACGTCAGCATGATGATGTAAGACAGATGTTGGAACAACAGGTGACTCTTTATATACATAACATGGCGATCTCCTAAACCCTTTCCTTCTGAAACAGGTCACATGATTTCTCATATTTCTCATTGTTGTGGACTAGATGCGTATTATTGTTCTCTCTGCTCAAACAGTTTACTTTGAATGTCTCACCGAAAAGAAATTTTATGTGAATAATGCATTGTGGTCTTGAGGTGATTGTGTTGATGTCTGATGTGGATCTCATGGATAGATTGGTTCTCTAGCCTTGGTTAGCTACCCAAAGTTTGTGGAAGGCATCTACCCCCTAAAAAGGCTTCTTACCCTTTTTGGTGTAATCCCCTCTAAAAATACTAAACTTCTAACCCCTATTTTAGATAACTTCCTAGGTTTAGGAAATTCTTAGACATCCATTATAAATTTTAGTCTTTTATTAAATGGTTAATTATTGTTCAATATGTATTTAAACTGTAATATTTAGATAAAATAAACTAAAAACAAAGCAAATAAATTATAATTAATAGTTGAAATATATTTTTTTCGTTTCGCCAATGTTAATTTTATGGTTTCTTTAATAAATTTCTCAAGATTTAATATTTTTAAATACGTTTGGATTAAAAGAAGCAAAGAGTTTTGCTCTACATTGTAGAAATTTCTTTCAACTACCCCAGTTAAAGTTTTTTTTATGAACCACATTTATATTTTTGTATATTTCTCAATTAAGGCTCTATAATTCTGTTTCAAAATTTGTTTGTACAGTAAAAGCATGGAAATATTTTGTTCTATTTATCACCTGTTAATGATGATGGATACCTAGTAACGGCATATTTATCACCTGTTATAATAATGATGGATACCTAGTAACGGCATATTTATCACCTGTTAATAATGATGGATACCTAGTAACGGCATATGTTCCTGATTTTTACTGAACCAAATTTTCATTTTTGTCTATTTATCAAACTAATGAAATGATTTTTTTTAATTTTTGGACCCCCTGTGAGGATCCTATATATTCATGTCTTCATTAAACTGAATGAAGAGTTGATTAAGTTAAGAAAGATGAGTCCAGTCTAGGTTGGCTTGTTTTTTCTTGCTTAAGCAACCCGCTTTATTACACATTATTTTAGTTTTATTTGATGTGATGTAATATAAAGCTTTCCATTTGATTGTGTTTAATTAGGGGCCTTATAATCTCAGGTAATTACAGTACACGTCATCCGTACTATATTATTTGAATATACATGAGTTGGTTTTTTCTTGGGTTAATAAGATTAATAATATGTGTAATGTTATACAGTGGGGAGGGGGACTCTAATACATCTCTTAATATAAGGACATGTCATTTTATTCTGTGTAGAAAACCAGTCAATATACAAACTTTGAGGAAATGACAAAGAATTTCTACCAGACGTTACGTCCTGATGATTATGTCATCATGAACGATGCTTCAACCAATATAGTATGGATGGAAACATACATAGACTCATTGGATCATATGGATATTTATATGCATAGGTAAGAGCTCTGACAAATGATTATTACAGTACAATACCTAAGACCCTGAAATAGCCTGTCAATGGCCTGCATGATCTGTACATGGACGGTGTGAGCAGCTGCCTGCGGTCCGTCTGACCAGAATATTTCCAAAATAGATATTTTATGAAGAAAATTGACTGGAGCATTTCCCTATATGTGTCCATATAAATCATTTGATTATGTTTTAAGTAAACAAATCATTTCCAAAGATTCTCAATTATAATATCTCTACAATGTCCTACCATAAAGCAGAATTTATTATTTCACTGACGCGAATATGATTTCACCGGTGTGAACAGTACCCATTAACAATACCCCTGTCAGCTTTCTTTCCTACATGGCTAACAAAAAATATTTCAGGTCATATATAATACAGCACAGTTTTGCTATGTGCTCATTAACTCTTATAACAAAATTTGAGGATAATTGAGAAATACTTATTGCAATCTAGCTAATAAAATTTTTGAGTAAGAATGTGAAAGCTATTCTCTATTGTGCAGTTACGTGCCCTTGGGTTCTGCAAATCCTTTTAAACATTTTCGTTTATTTCTCATAATTAACTATGTGAGGATTGATTTAAATGTAGGACAACTAATAAAGCTGTTGTTATGTGTTCAGAATACAACAAAGTCATCGTAACTTAGCACTGACAGTTGCAGAGATGGCAGAAAGAGCGTATAAGAAACAATATGGACTTTTGGATGACGATTGTGAGGATTTTCTACCCTTCTTACCAAAAGAAAATAACGGTTTGTTTACAATTTTATATCCTATTACCTTATCCCAAATAAAAGTGATTATTGATATACCAAAAAAATATTTTTTTATATGAAATATAAACATATACTGAGATGACTTCACACTATATATTTTACAACTTAGTGAGAGAATCGTGGTTCTAGCCTCCTGATACAGGACCACGATGTTTCGGTCTTATTGAACCTTGTCAACTTTGCGTAAGGAGAACCTACAATTTTCGACTGTGATGGAATGGTTGCTCACTGTGTTCACACCACTTGTCGTGGGTAGAGTTGGTCAGCACGGCACAATTGCGTACCGATGTTTGTGTTAAGTTAAAACATTGCGATTGAACTTAAACTCGTAAATCGCCTCTCAAAGCGAAGAATTCCATCATTGTATATTATATACAATGATCGCAACTCTAGTGTGAGTGAATGTAAATATAAAATATAAACATTTTTTGATATATTTTGGAAAATTTCCTGCTCTTTCTTAAAATATAAAGAATATCAAGGAAAATTGATTAAAGTCGTTAGAGGATATTAGTTTAATACTACATAGTTTGGGAGGGTTGATTGCTTTGTTCGATTTACCT
>JAUOBW010266097.1:0-10995 GCA_032360285.1 Lepidozona retiporosa | reverse complement strand
TAAATATAAATACCAAATCTTTTTAAAATTAATAGAAAATAGATTATTTTTTACATTATTTTATGGTTTTCTTATATTAGAGTTGTGTTTTGAAGATAAAACTTGCAATATTTATTAAGCTCCGAACGGACGGTTTTAAGATAAATTTAATATATCTGTTTTTATAAATGTTTTTATCACACAATAAAAATTTCTTGGTTGAGGCTAAGATTTCGGACTAAAGACTGTTTATTATATTAGTCTATTGTTTAGATAAAGTAAGAACATCCCCAGCCTAAGAAAAAAGTTAGATGCTTGATATGATTTTATATTATTTTACAAATGCACTTTTCTGTTTTTGTGTTCCCTTTTTAACAGGGACGTTACAAACTCCATCGTTAATGACGAGTCTAGTATAAACCTATAAATATTAGAACATAGTGGTCGAATGCACCTCGCCTTCTCCTTACGATATCTTTCTTCGGGTAAATAAAATCCAAATATATATATTTTTTTAAATTAAAATAGTTTATTCAATAATGATATACAATAAAAATTACAAATATACACTTTATTTCTGTGTGTATTTACAAGAATTTAAAATGAGAATAAATAAACTTCATTATCTAGCTATGACTCATAAACTATATTCTAAGTTCATCACAAGCAAAGTGTAAAATCATCAGTAACATTAAATTCAAGTAAACAATTTGTCATAATAAATTTATTATCATAATCAGTATTAATTAGTGGATCTAATTAGTGGAACACTTCTGCATAAACGCATATTAACGCATCTTTGTTAATATTTATGTAAAATATTTATTATTGTAATTATCAAGTTTCATATCCGTCAATTAATTAGGTGAATTAAATTAATTGGTAAGTTTATTAAAGATTGAAAATGATAATAATAATAAAAAGCAAACATATATATATATCATTAAAATTTGACTCTAAAACTTAAATAATGAAAACATTATTACAAAGTGTGACAGAAGATAATGAACATGTTTTGGTCACACAATTTATTAAGGCCGACTTCCACTACAGCAATATATTGTCAACAAACAACCAATCCAAATGTAAGCGATATAAACAATTTCTATCAAATTCTGGCTTTAAAAACAATTGGTAAAACATACAACTCGTGTAACGTGTGACACCTCAACTATAATTGACCATATTTTGGTAAATACCGATGAAAAGATATCCCAATTTGAAGTGATCGATGTTGGAATATAAGATCATCAAGTTATCTACTGTACTAGGAAACTAATCAAAGAAAAATTTTGGCATTCAAAAATTTATTTACTTTCGTTCACTATTTAATTTAATTGATACTAATGCCCCTATTAAACGCGCTAAAATTAAAAGAAACAGCCAAGAGTGGTTTGATAGAGAGATTGCAGAACAAATCGCTATTCGGGACACAAATTTTCGAAAGTTCAAACAAACAAAGCTCCATATACACAGGGAAATTTTGTTGAAAATCTAAACCTGAAATTACAAATTTAATTAGGAAAAATAAAACCGAATTACTTCAACAGAGGTTAACATAAAATATCGTAAATTCAAAGAAACTATGTAATACAATACGTGAACTAGGACTACCTACTAATAAGGTTCCCAAAACATCTAAAATTTGCTTAAGTCAACTAGGACAAAACGTATTTGACCCAAAATCCACAACAGAGATTTTCAAAGTTTTTTTTCCAATAGAGCCGATAATTTGGTATACAAACTTCCTAAGCCCCTAAATAGACTCGGAAAAAGCTTTGTATCAAATACAGATCTGTGTGACTGGTTTGTTGATAACAAACTCAGTATACATTTTGGCGAATATAAAACTAAGTCTATCCTCTTCGCCAGCAAATATAAAGTTAAGAAAACCACTAGACATTACCTACCAGGGCATATTCATTGCAGCACTCTAGGTAAAATATCTAGGATGCGACGTTAATGAAACAATCAGTGGTGAATCAATGGCTCTCAACGTTATTAGCAAAGTGATTTCCTTTTATGTAATGCTCTAAAATTCAACCATATTTCGAATACGCTTCATCTGCAAACAAACGGCCAAAGATAAATGTATTAGGTTTTGCCTTCAACTGGGAAATAGACATCATGTAGGGCCAATCGAGTTTGAGAAGATAAACTGCGGATGAATATAAATTATCGTTTTGAAAAATGTATCAGTGCAGCAACCTTCAAATTCTTTAATGACCAATGCCCGTATGGGTGATATTTTTAAGCCTGTTGATGGTATAAATAATAGTACACCTTTTTATAGAAAAACAGTTCAAGGACAAAATTCCAATTCTTATATCGGCCCCTCACTTTGGAATATTATTACTAAGGACATTAAAGTAAGTGAAAGTGTGAATACTTTCAACCCCAACGTCCAGAAGAACCATTTAAGTCACTTAAAGCGCAAACTCAACCTAAGATTGGTGAGTTTATATTTCTCCCTGTTTCAAAAAGCAGGTTTCATTTATTGTTATATTTTGTTTCATTTTTAAACCCCCTACCCCGCTTTGGGACCACAATCGAAACAGAGCTTAGGCTTTTCTTGTGCTATCCCTGTCATCAATACATCGCTATTTTAAACATTTATTTTTGTTTCAAATGTTTAATTGTATATTGATGATGATAGATAACTTGCTTAAACTTTTTTTTTGTAAGAACACTTTTTATAAGAACATGAGGCTCAGATTTTTAAAAAATGACCCAAAATAAGTAAAAAATAAGAACAACGCTGAGGCTCAATTTTATAAAACAATTGTAAGAACATGAAAATTTAAGAACATTTAACCTAGAAAGATAAAGTTATTTGATTATCATTATTGAGATTTTGAATACATATTGCACACATAATTATATAGAGTATATATTTCTGTTATAATTAGATGTGTTTCAACATTAAATCTTTGCTTAAAAGTTTTGATTTTATATCGAATATGATTCCTCTTGTTCCTGGGAAGGTAAGAACTTTGAGCCAAATATGAAATTATGCGATAATCATAAATTTTTAATGGTAATATAATAAGAACAACTTAAGAACAGACTCAGCCTCAAATCAATAGAAAAATAAGAACATTGAGCCTCATCTAAAATTAACTAGTTCTTACAAAAAAATAAGTGTACTTAGGCATGTGATTTAGATATAGTAGAAGTAAGATTGGTCCTAGAATAGAGCCATGTGGCGGTCTACAATTCAAGTTAGCGGAAGTAGGCTTTCTTTACATTTACTATAAAAGTTCGATCAGATAAATATAACTTAAACCAATATACACGTTTTTTTATAAGAAACATAAAATTTGAGTGGAGCATCACTGTTTCTTAATATTTTCATATTTTCAGCCTAAAATGTTTCTTAAATTTTTTATTACAGGAAATTTGTGCCAAACGCTCATTTTCGTACTGCGGAAGACAATGTAATTTTTCTATTTTCGGAATAAGCCAGAATGTAAAAGTAATGAAGTCAAAATCTATTTATTTTTACCCATTATTTATACATTATTTATAGACACACTTTTCTTAACCCAGCCTGCCAATGTTTCTTAAAATTTAGCAATTTCAGCCTCAAGTTTCTTAAAATTATATTTTTTATAAAAAAACCGTGTATTGCGCAACAAAGCCATATTTAGTAAGGTTTGGTAAGAAATCTAATACATCAATTTAATTTTCAAGAGAAGTATTTAAGCTATCACACTGAAATTTTAATATGTGATGTAAAACCAAATTCCTCTATTATGTCTAAAAAGGTTTTCGCATAATTAATTTAGATCGAATAAAATTGAGCTTTTTAAATCGAGCTCTGGTAAAAGCTCTTATAAAATCTAGATTTTTACCTCCCAAATTATTTTTTCGTTCTCGAAACTGTGAAAAGGTGTATTGTTTCTAATAGTATATTGAGGTCCATCGTATCGAAGGCTTTCTGTTAAGTCTATAAGTTTTATTCCCGTTGATTAGCCTGAGTCAAACCCTCTCTGTATATATAATCATTCAGAAAAGAAACACATGACGATGTCGAATGAATACTTCGATAACCTGACTGAAATTTATAATGAATATTATTTCCGTGCGGAAAGTATTGGTCTGGCCATTGACAACCCTTTCAATTATTTTAGAAATAATTGGCAACAGAGATATAGACCTGCATTTTTCTAAACGGTTTCACAGCCCTTTGTGTACAATGGCTTTAGTTTTGCAATTTTGCAACTGCTGGGGAATTATTATATGGAGATAGAGAGATTACAGAGCTGTGATATTGGCAAAGCTATGTAAGTTGCCCCCATCATTTAAAAATGTCACAGTTAATTATGAGTAACTGGCAAAGCTATGTAAGTTGCCCCATCATTTAAAAATGTCACAGTTAAAGGATCTATTTTTGATGCTTTGGAATTATTTAGATTTTTGAGGATATTTTGAATTTCAGTTATATTTGAGAGTTTGATTATGGACCTCATAATTACCGCTTCGTAGTATTATGAGACAAAATATTTTGCGAACTTTATTCGAACGATTAGGACGTTTAGATACTAAATTTGCCGCTAAGTTGGAGAAAAACCCTTTAAATATTTCTACCGTGGAGTTCGGATTGAAAATAGTTTCCCATTTTGCTTCAAAAAATATTGTATTTATTAGAGGATTTAGTTGGCAGACTCATAGTTGTCTTGAACAACCTATGCTTTCGGTCAATTTGTTTTAGAGAAATTCATTTTTCTTTCACTTAACCAAATTTGTTACTTTATTTTTATGCTTTAAAATAAATTTCCCTAAAGATATGTTGTCTAGTTCTTTTGAACTTCTTAAAATTCATGTCCTTAAAACCGATTTCTCTTCAATCTCTCTATAAAACCATTCCTGATATTAAGTGTTCTTCTTATTATTTTATTGGAATTAATCAACCTTCGGACTAAAAATAAGGTTTTACTATACAACTATGTGCTAAACAATTGCGATACAAAAGAACGAACGGAGTTCAAAACATTACCTGATAAAATCCCGTTATTCTTCCCTTTAATATTGCATTTAACATACCAAGCATTGTGGATATTATCTTCTTCTGTAGGACGCACGTACGACCGATCTCCAAGTACTTCGTTTTCTCTGGACAGCCATTTATTACTTGCCACAAACTTATAATCTTCTACATCCTCATTTATAAGTTCTTGGAAGACTTTCAATTCTTCAATGGAACATTCAAAATTATATTTTTCCGAAGAAGCTTTTATATCACTTATTGTAAGTGGATTTAATACAATGCCGTCATTAGTTGCCATGTTTTTCTCTTGAAACTCAATTAACCCAGATATATATTTAGATTATTACTATTATTCTTCTTTTAACATAACAAAATAAATATAAAATAATATTGTTGTTTATTAAAATAATTGGTTTATTACTCTATTTTTTTTATAATTATTATTTTTATTATTATATGCATATATTATTTTAAAAATCATACAAAAGATGCTTATTGTTTTATTTCTTAAAATACTGTATTCCCGAAAAACAATTTACAATATATATTTATCTTGTTTATCCTGCGAAAACCGAGGTAGGGAGAGTTAGCAAATGTTTACTCAAGGACGTATTAAAGTCAACTTTGTTGCTTTAATACGTCCTTGGTTTACTCGACGAAATAAACACACATAATAGCAAAAACTTAAACATTAATCGGTGGACAAATACAGACGCAGTTCTTAAGTCGTATACAAATATCAAGGACAAGCATCTCTGTAAATTCATCATGCATGCGACATAAAAGATTTCTACCCGTCCATAACTCGCAAGCGTACTCGCCGATGCGTTAAACTTCGCCGAAAATCACATACAACTAAGCAAAAAAATATAATGAAGTTATTTACCACGCCAGTAAATTCTTATTATTTAATGGGGATCAAATGTGGAATAAAAAAAGATAGTGAAATATTCGACGTCACTATGAGACGACGTATGAGAGCTTACGACGAGGTTAACGTTTGTGAACTCGTAATATTGGTCTTAATCGCGACAATGCGACAATCGCGACAATGTTGTCGTAAAAATACAAGTAAGCCTCAATCGAAAACCCATTTTGACAAATAAGCCCCCGGGGGCTTAATCGATCATTTATGGTATAAGCCTCAATCGAAAAAATTGAAAAAGATGTTGACAAAGCAACTTTAAGATCACGGGCTCGATATAATAATTCAGTCAAATATGAATATGGCCAATTATTAAGACATTAACAACTCAACCTAACTGACTACACGTTTTTTTCTTTATAAGAAACAGGTCTATAAGAAACTTAGCACTAGATGCTCTAAAATTTTAAGGAACTGTTAGTAGTAAATTGTAAATCGTTAAGAAACTGCTAAATCGCTATTATTGTATTTTGTTTATATTGTAAATGTCCTATGTACAATAATATTATATTACAAGAATTTGCAAATTGATGTTAAATATATCGTTTCCGTATATGTATTCTTATATTTACGTTAAAAAAGAATTGTTTTATTAAATTTTATATATTTTATTAATATTTTTTGAATTTCCAAATAAGAAACTCTTAAGAAACTTTTAGAAGTAAAATGCTAAAAATAATGCTCCATAAATAAGAAACTGTCAGTTCTAAGTCGTTTGTTTGGTTTCTTATTTAAAAAAACGTGTATTACAGTTCACCTGGAATGTTAAACAATCGAGCTATGGTAATAATAAGAGCGACCTCTCTTTTAACCCTACATATCAAGTGTAAACATGGTTTTATTTACCAAGACACAATTAAAGAAATCCAAAACTTCTATATATGAACCAATAAACATAAACAAAAATTGCAGATCTAATGAGACAGATGATGTGTGAAAACACAGTCAGCCTCAGTCACTACAACCACATATTACATAGGCCACGCGATATAGAGTATACCAGTTAATTTAATACGGAAAATAAACAGCACATTTTTAATGTCAGAATCAGAAAATATTCGAAAAATTAGGTTTGGTGAATTTTTGTTAAAATGATCGGTGGCGATTTGCACCCTACATAACCTTTTTATTTGTTGATAGAATTATATGATATTTGATAGGAAGTATATCTGAACTATGATTTAAGTTTAAACAAAACAAATATGTCACTGTCCGAAATATTTATGAAGTCGGGATTCCAATTGTAAATATTCCAAATAATGACGTCACGACAGTTAACTTTCAAGGCCAAGTAACGGCAAACTATTTCTCCGTTCATAAATCAAAATTAAATGCCGCAGATGTAACTTTATATCAAAGAATATATTCAAAATTGTTTAAATTTGATACCACCTGTCAGAAAATGGGCTGTTATGACGTCGCATTCAAAAAAAATTATAAATATTTTTCCAGAATAATTTTAGGAAAGTCACCAAATTTTAGCTCATTTGAAATAGGCGTTCTGAAGTTAAAACAAAATGTCGAGGGGGTATTCTCCCTTGACCTATATAGGATTAAGTGCTTCTCTGTAATAAGCCCTGCAAAATCTTAAAAAATAAATGAAAAGCGCTTCGGGCCAATATTAGAGCTTTTGTCGTACATAATAAAATGAAATTCTTTAACTAAAAAATTACTACATAATCTTTCCTGTTAATGCAATTTTTCAAGTAATTAGTTGATACAATGCATGTTTTCAATGCAAATGAATCAACAAATTGATTGAAAAATTGCATTAGCATGAAACATTATGTAGTAAACAGTACATTATATTGTATCATATCTGGAAATGATATATTTAGACTACATTAGACATTTAACTTTATTGCGTTCAAGGACTTTTTATTATCCCCTTAATTTATTAATCAAATCCTGGGACAACAAGTGTGATTTTAAAGTCTATATAAACGCTTTCGCATTATAGGATGGGTGGTAGGTTGGTGATGTGTATGGTAGGCTATATGTTTATAAGTCATTATTAAAATATAGTAAAATATATAGTTTAGAGAAAGTAAAAATACGATAAAATTATGGTAATATGGACTAAAGTTAAAAATGTTCATTATAATCAAAAAACTAAATTCATGAAAATAAGTAATATTACCGTCACAAGTACGATCGTCTATTTTAGGAGCTGGATAAGTTCCATTGACAACCACTAAGATCAAACCAAACACAAACGATATCTTTAAATCCATACTGAATTTGTTTTTGATAAACTTTTGAAGACACTACGCTACTAGCTCCGGTCTGAAGATGAATATATTATAAAATATAAACTAGTTTTTATACTGCGCTTGAGAGACAATAACCGCATAATCGCTGTAAACCATGTGCACTTATGTGCATATAATTAATTAACCTTGCTTATTTTTTTATGATGTAATTTAATTATAAACTGTTTGATTATGATATTGTAATGCTGACATAGTCATTGTATCAATGGAAAAATTATCCACGCCAAATGCCATACAAAATACCATAGAAATATGTATTTCTATGACAACGCATACTCAGTACTGGATTATTTTAATACATGCGTCCTAACTAATACCAGGAGATAAGAAGAGTGATAGAAAACTATTTACCTTCAGGGACATCCAATGAATCTTAAAATTAAAAATGTCAAAGATATCTCCAATTTGATAAGTTAGTAAACAGAAAATATATTCCATATTTTGAGTGCAAAAAATCAATATGTTTTTGATTAGTTAAAAATTTAAATACTTGATTCTAATTGGTTATGAACAATTGAAATATTGAACACCAAAATAATTATTAATTGATACGTTATTTTTTATTAAATTTTGGACAAACCTGACAATTAAGAGGTTAACCAAGAGAAAATTGTTGAACTTGAAATGTGTTGATTTTCGTTTTTTTAGTATTTGGGCACGAAATATAGGTAAAATGTAGCATTTCTAGAAAAAATATTTTTTCAACTCGTTTAGTTAACCCCTTAAGTGTCGATGGCGTATATATCCGTTTTCGACCCTAGTGTAAATACACCCTAAATGCTGCGCATCGTAACAGTGCCGCGACTGGTACGTTACTTATTGTTAAATTTTGGACAAACCTGACACTTAAGGGGTTACGCGTAGAAATTTTAACAAAGCGACTATATTTTATATATATGTGATTCAGACCACGCAATTTAAGAATTTTTATGTTTTGATATCAACAAACAATGAAAGTTAATTTAATCTATTCCGCATAAATTTAATAAACTTAAAACAAAAATAAAAATAAAATAAACATAATAAATAGATGAGAAATATGAACAAGGTGTTGATACATATAAACTCCTTACCACTCAACTTTTAATGTTCTTGTGTAATGCTCTTATCCAACCTCTCAATGTATTTAAGGACAGATTCTGTGATTTTTAAATAAAATATCTGATAGATCAGAATCCCATTATAAATTCAGCTAAGTGTTAAGAAATGTTGTAATTTATTATTACTAAAGTAATATACTTAGTATTTTATAAATATGAAATAATTATAGCAATCGTTTATATTTTTCAGGGAGTAATGAGATATTCAATATATTGGATTTTTAATAAAAATGACTTCGGGGCAAGGTCTAGAGCTCCTTTCCATTTCATTAATCCATCTGATAACAGTAAGAATTTGCACATTTTTAATACAGCTCTAAAATAATTTCTGCTTCAAAAATGACCATGCCTGAGAAAACGCAATCTGAATTTTCTACACCGAAAATATTACGTTAAAGCTGTTTTTTTGCGATTTAAGAGAATTCCGGGGGTAAAATAAAATAGTTTCTGGCTTAAAACAAAATAAATTTAAGTAATTTTCAATTAGACAATTCACATTAAGATAAATCGTTTAAAGGCTTGCAATTTTGAATAGAAACTATTTTTCATAATTGGGCCCCTCACCGTGCCCCATCACACATTTTCTTTCGGTTTAACCCCCGGAAATCACTTTTTTGTAATTATAGGCGCTACAATAACATATTAAAATTTGTAAAATTTATAATTTGAAATTCCATAACTAGGGCCATGTTTTAGAAACATAACTACATTCATGAAACAATCTATTGGGCCACTATTAAGAATGTAATTTAAAATATTACCCCCGTCTTAAATAGTTTGATGGACATTTAGAAATGTTTAATGTGACTTTATCGTATAAAAATTACGGTATTCATACCAAGCAGACGATAAACTATGATTATCAACCATAAAAAATATAGGCTACCCATAGTCCCTTATAAACTTTTGAATCGGTCATTAAATGCATTATTGAGCAGTGGCTTGCTGTTTTAAGAAAAGTACAGCTATCTTTATAAGAAACTGCTATTAGTAATTACATAATTTTACTAATGATTTTATTGTTTTCAGATTTCGATATATTATGATAGGTTATTATGGAATTTAACTAAAAATGTCATTATTTTCGCTGCAATGTTTTGAATCACAGCATCATTGCACTATATAAACGCGAAAATTTTGCAGCATTGAATTGAACAGGGAACCTAGCGCAATTGACCTCGTCTCAAAATTCGTCCAGAAAGTCCTTATAGAGATTAAAATTATAGTTTACACTTTTAAATATGCGAGTATAGTTTTCAATGCTTAGACACCATATTTTCTCTTTGTTGCTTTGTTAAGCGATGTTAAACTATTATTCTTCCGAGCATAGTCGAGTTTACGCGTCTCTTGTTATTTAACAATAACAATAAATGTCCAAAGATTGTTCAAAGAATAAAGAAAATCAAAATATACTAAAGTAAGTCAAAATTCTTTAAGTTAATTAAAATTATTTAAGTTAATGGAATATGATATGAGTGATATGCGAAGCAGCATGCCGTGTGACTATATACTCTGTGATTCGCCATTTATAGCGAAGTTCGTCTGAAGATAGTGCACATATGGGCCTCGAACTCGTACCTGAGATCTTGCTTGGCCTACACGATGAGCTACGGAATCATAGAGAGAAGTTAATTTTATTACACGACATGTAGACTAGTTTAGTCTGTCTTCGGACTTACGGGAATTTACGGAACTTTTAGATCCGAAAGACAGACTAGAAAAAACGTG
>JAUOBW010265986.1:0-10996 GCA_032360285.1 Lepidozona retiporosa | reverse complement strand
CATTTGTGGCTCTTTATAACTGTATTTTTTATTAAGACAAAAGTCTCTTGCACCAATTTTGAGCACTGTTTCTAATCACATTGGTTAATTTTGAAAAAATATGAGCAATAACTCAACACAAAAAAATTGATGATTAGAAATTGCTTGAAATAGGCTCTATACTTGTTGAATGTGGTACATTTTTCTATTGTAGTTAGATTGACTAGTTTTCATTCAATTCTCATTAGTTTTAGATAAAATTATGCAACCTATGTTTTGTATGGTCTATTCGACCAAAATGATCTATTTTTGCTCATATAGGGCTCAGAAATAGATAAATTTTAAATTTTGAACGGTCAAACACCTTTTTACAAAAAACATTGTTTTTCAAATTTTGGGCCCCCAAAAAAATACAAAATTTTTTCCTTTTTGCGCGAATTAAAAAGCATGTCCAGAAGAGAAACACCATAGTGCAAGACATGTCTCTGAAAAATTCTGGTTCTCGGTTTATGCCTAAAATGCTTTCGACCAATCAGATTGCTTGATTTTTCTCGAAATCATATAATCTCCAGAACGATTGTTTTTGATAATTAAGTTTCGATTTTCAAAATCACTTCTTATTTTATTTCTACTTTATCCTTCTAAACCGATGTCTAAAGGTGGTCCACAGGTCTATAAATTTTTATGAGGTTAGAGGAACATAAACGATTGCTATTCACCCATATGGTCACTAACCGAAAATTGTTTTTTCCGGGCCCCAGGTCATGGGCCATTTTAAAAATATTTCCCGGAGCTTTAATTTACCTCCTAAACTGGTCCATTTTAGTCTAAAAATGTAACGATTTTGATTAAATTTTGTATGATGATTAAAAAAAAGATAACATTTATGAATATTTTAACATGATTGGAAGTATAATAAAATAGACTTGGTAATGTTAAAGGTATCATAATACAGTTATAAATCATATTTAGATGGATGCAAAAGAGCAGCTTTTGAAAACCAAAGAAGAATCTGTGAAAAGGTTGAAGCTTTTAACTCAGAGCTCTGAAGTGATAGACAAGTTTATTGAATCGTTGGAGATGGATAAAAAGGAACAATGTTTTGAAATTGAGAGATTAAAAGGATCTATTGAAGCTCTAGAGAAGAAATCACTAATGCAGAAAAGAAACAATACAAATACACCTTCGGATGAGAAGGTTAGTTTTCATTTCAACTGCTTCTATGTTTATAAAATACAAGACAATAGTTCCATTTATATTATCTTAAGATTTTTTTATAAAGCAAACTGCATTGTCAGTCACATAATCAAGGTAGTGTCAGTAGATTGCCAAAAGTGAAAGCCATCCCTTCAGTGAGGTATAAATTTAGTTTTTTGTTAAAGAGAGTGAACACTGTAAAAACAAGTTGGGCTCAAATGAAAGAGCTTGAAAAGTTATCATAGAATTTTTTTCAAAAAAACATTCATCGTTTCTCAAGTTATGCTTGTTTAAAGATCCTCTGTATGTAGGCCTTGTCATGAGTAAATCTGGGGAGAGTGATTCATCAAGCGCCCAGGGGCATCTTCTCTATTAACACTTTGAGTTGGGGTGCACTTTTGCGTGTGGGTGCACTTTGATTGCGCAGTCATGAAATGGCCTGCCTCTGGTACAACAAGAGGATGATATTTACTTCTACTTACTAATATCAATTCACTATGCTATTTTAAAAAATAAATTTACTATAAAAGTCAGAGTCACCAAAAACACTAAATTTATGAATTAAAGCTGAAGAGCATCTTCAATTTATAAAAAAATAACTAAAAAAAAAGATTGTATTTTTCTTTTTAGATTGTAGACAAATAAAGTTCTAAAATGTGGCTTTTCAAAATAGTACTATCATAATAATGGTGAACTAACATGTTATATTGTTTTGTGACTTCTTGAACAAACCCAGGCATGATGATGAAAATAACAGGCCACAAACGGTGGCAACTTACCCTAATCTTGCAATACTTTATTCCTATCAAATTTGTGTCTTCCCTTTGATTTGAAGAAATAGGAACTTAAATTACACGGGGCGAAAATTAGAGAGAGGAATTAAAGGGTCCCGAACGAAATAGATAGTAAAGGTAGCGAACTGGGCTAAATAATTCATTCTAGGTAGTTTGGGTGCTTGAAATTAGTGGTGCAAGATTTAATAAGGAAGGATGGGGAATTTTATCTTTGGTTGGGTTAAAAATAATTCAAAATTAAAAAAGCAATATTTTCTACTAATTGAGACAGTTTACTGTACGTAGTATTTTTTCACATTTTGATTAGGCCAACCATAAATATATGTCTGTTTGGCGTAACCACTGTTAATAAATACCGAGTGTAATATTTATTTTTTGAAAAAGGAAAAATGCCTACTGAAATATTTATTTTTGATCAAAATTTTGCCGGATACCTACCTATCTTTCAGTTTTTATTTCGAAGAAAATGCCTACCAAAATATTTTTATTAGTAAAAATTTAATATGAAAAAATATCTGCCTACCGACCTACCCACGATGGATAGCTATGGTCGGGTTACGCCAAACAGACATATAATTATGGCTTGCCTTAACAGCGCAAACAATAAAGAAAATTCTGATTTTATACTAGAAAAAGAGGGTAGTGAGAATTAATAGGATTCTCTATGATTGAAAGGGCTGAAATTGACAGGTCGGAAAAAAAGGGGAGCAAAATTTAAAGGCTTGATGGAAGTAAGGTATTTAGTTATGGTGAATGTCGAGGCTATTAGTCAACTGATGTACTTTATAAAATCTAGTGATAACATTTCATTTAGGATGAAACTGTAACTGAACTTCAAAAACTTGTAAGAAAATTGGAATCTGAATCTCAGACAGTTCGTCATAAATTAGATGCTTCTTCACAAGAGTTAATTAGTTTACAAAGCCAATTGGAGGAATCAGAAGCTAAATCAAAGAGTCTAGAGTTGGAAAAGAATGGCCTCAATCAGGTGAAATAATATTTCTTATTTTATTTAAAAGCAATAGAAAGTTAAGTACACAATTTTTTGACAATCATTTGTATAATTTATATTATGGAGAGTGCCACCTAATTGAAGGGCGGATTTGCTTGGAAAAATATTTTTTTTGCTCTGATTCATTTTTTTAATTTTTCTCAAAGGATTATTTTTAAATTTAATATACTATATATATTGATTAAGCATCCTCTCAGATAAGTGCCCTTTTCAATTAAGCAACACATCTAAAATTAATCATATTATTAAGTGCCCCCCCTAGTATAGTAAAAAATGCTTTTAAGTTAAACTCGTTTTTACTTGGAACTGATATATTTAATTATTTAGAATGAGAAAATAACAGAAAATATCATAAAATTTTCCTCGAATAAGCCACTCCCTTATTAAGTATCCCCACTAAAATCCAAGGCATTACATTGGGGAAATATTATTTTGATTATTTTAGCATGTCAGTGAATTTTTTATTCATCTGCTTTGTAATTTTTGGACCAACCCAGTGACGTACCTACAAATTCAACACTTTCCGTCTTCACTAGAGCTCAGTATCTGTCTTATAGATTTCAAGTTTATTGATATTTTCTACTCATTATATTTAATATTACGCATTATATAGAGATTATTTTCTATGCTCCTATAAAAAGCCCAAGCCTAGATAATTGATCTTTCTTACTGTAACTTATTGTAACTTACAGTCCAAACGACCAATCGATTTCCAAAAATGAATATTTCCAGAACGGCTTGACCATTTTTGATGATGTTGATATAACATCATTAGGAGAACAAATTACCGGTTTTCATGACCATGCCCATGCCTAAAATGCTCTGGATTAAACAGAATTCTTGATTTAAAAACTTATTTTCAGAACTATAATTATAATACTATAAGAGTATTTTTGCCATAGAGTACACACGGCTATTGAGAACCAATAACCACTAAATGCGTCTGTCAATGGGGATCCAATTTTCCACATGTCTCCACAATGTAAATCTGCACACTGTGAGCGTGGATGCAATCTCGTACTGCTTGTTTATTTGTCAGGGTTTAAATTTTGGAAGTTTAAAAATCAGTACAAATTCTTGACCAACCCATACGTCCCTGTGTGGAAAAAAACTATATCAATAAATTATGTTTAGTTATGTGATGAACAAGCTAATGAACTTACTGATTTGTTGGAACGATTCAAGTTAAAAGACGAAGAAGCTAGTCTGTTTGAGAAGAAGTATCACTCTTCTGAAGAAGAGGCAACTAAATTGAAAGAACAGGTTAACCAACTCGGTTCCGAACTTTCAGCTGATATTGAAAAAGAAAAATCCTCAGTTGAATCGATCAAGGTAATATATGTGATATATAATATGAATTTATTTATTTCGGTCCTGAGTATGACATTAAACTGCTTAATGGCCAGGGGATGGTCATTAGATTTGGTTGGCAAATCCCCTAGTATGTTGCCCCACAATAAAAGGACCTGGTTCCCTACATATTACCGCAGTAGGTTAACGTTAGGAAGGGCATCCAGCTGTAAAAACTTGCTTCACATCAAATCATCAAATGATTAGAACCGTCTGTAACCCATGATATCATGGTAAAACTAACTTCTTTCAATAGACACTGGTTGTTTATGAGGTGTTTATTGCAAAGCAGACATTAATAAATGTTTATGATGATGATATCAGGGTTGTATGTAGGATTAGTGTGATGCCAACGTCAACGCACACACCAATTTAAAATTATGTTAATATTAACTGCTATATGACGTAATAACATGAAGAGCCCTGATTATAAGCAATTAATATTAAAATGTAATAATTACTGCTGATTAATCTTATGTTACTAAAGAATCATGTCACTCCAATGTGGACTACTATCATTTTTAATTCGTAGAAAATATATTTTTGTTTTCAAGATATGATAAATTTTGTGAAAGTGATAGTTGGCATGATGGCGTCACTGCATTTAGCATGATGGCATCATGGTAATATAAATAGTTTTTCTGATATGAACTTAATATTTTTAATATCATCATCAACAATCAATGTTGTGACTTTATTAAAAAATGGATATCATCACACTATTCTTACAAAAAATGGATAAATAACTCTAAAATTGGTTTAGTTGGCAAAATAAATATTTATTATAACTCGGTGATGTCATAGATCTATGATATTTGATGTCATAAGTTCACTTTCACAAAATATATAACATCTCAGAACGATAAAACTTTTTTCCATGAAATAAAAAATCTTAGTACTCAATTTTGGTTCAGAAATATAGGTGTAAGCTAATGTTTTTAGAATGAACTCTACAACGCCAAAGAGATGCTGAACTCATCTGAACAATCTGTTGAACAATTAACTTCTGAACTTGATAAGGTAAAAGAAGAACTCCAATTCTCAAAAGAAAATGAGCAACTCTTGATAAGTGAGGTGACTAGATTTGAAAAAGAAAAGACTACATTTGCAGCTGATAGCGAAGAATTTTCTCAGTTGAAGCAAGATAATGTATACCTTAACGAGCAATTAAAAATAAAAGACGAATTGTTGGTCTCTGCAAATAATGAAAAGGAAATACTTCTTGATGAAAACGCAATATTATTGGAAGATAAGAATAAACTTTCCCTTGAAATTTCTGATCTGGTAGAGAGCAACAACTCTTTAGATATACAAGTAAAACAAGAAAATGATACAGTCAGTTCTTTAAGTAAGGATGTTGAAAATCTTCATGAAGAAAATTCAAGATTATTAATAGTTAAGGATGAATTATCAGAGGAAATAGCTAACTTGAATCAAGTGAACAAAACTGTCAATGAACTATTAAAGCAAGGTAATGAGTCAGTGACTTCTTTAAATAAAGGTTTAGAAAAACTGAATGAAGAAAATTCCAATTTATTATCAGAGAAAAATAATCTTTCTGAAGAAATTTCCAACCTAACACAAGAAAATGAGTCTTTAAATGAACAATTAGCACTGAGTAATGAATCTGTGGCGACTTTAAATAAAGATGTTGAAAAGCTTCATGCAGAAAACTCAACATCGTTAGTGGGTAATAACAAATTATCTGAAGACATATCAGATCTAAAACTGCAAAATGAAATAGTAAATAAAGAACTTGAAATAAATAAAGAATCTTTGAATTGTATAACAGCGGAAGCAAATGAACTCAGAGAATCAATTATAGACATTACAAACGATAGAGATATTAAACAAAGTGAGTTGGAATCTGTTAAATCATCGCTTCATGAATTTTCTGAAAATAAATCCGGTTTTGAAAAAGAAGTTCATGCTAAAATTCTTGAAGTTAATGAATTAAAATCAACACTTACAGCCAACAATAATGAAATAGACTCTTTATTGACTAGCTTAGAAGAAGCCAGTAAGAAAATTGAATCTAAAACAAAAGAATTAGAATTAAAAGATTTGGATAGTAAAAAATTGTCAGAGGAATTATTAGATCGAGATGAAACTGAAAAAGTTCTTTGTTCTGAGATTGAAGAATTGAAAGCTGAGGGTGAGAATTTAAAGGGAACTATTAGTGAGCTGGAGAGTACTGTCTTGAAACTAGATGAGGATGCAGCTGTTGCTAACAAAAAGTTGCAAATTGTTCAAGAACAAGAGAATGTTTTAAAGAAAGAACTGGCTGATGAATCAAGTAAACTTTCTGAAATGGAAGAAGCTCTCGGTTGCTACGCTAGAAAAGGTATTTATTTAATTTTTGTGTGAAATTTGTGACAGCCATTGTTGTCACTCTAGTGATCTGCCTCCAGCACTGAAATTATATGTGGACTCCTTTTCAAAATGTTTAGAAGCTATTTCCCCCCCAAGGTAATCTCAGTGTACCCATTCTCCCCACCTGAAATATTTGGTACCTCATCCTGGAACTCCCATTTACCTTTGGTGGTAACCTATGGTGAACCTAAATTGTATGAAACACTTTCTCAGTATAACTGTTCACTAGTTTTTTGAAGTCATTAAGTAATAAGGGTAGCAAAGTGACGTTTTTACAATTTTGAAAAAGAGCCTTGTAGTGCCTAAAAAGCAACATTTTTGATTTTTTTCTTGAAATCTAACTATTACTTTTCTTAAAATTTGCATGATGTTAAAAGACACTTTTAGACTTTTGGCTTTGAGAAAATATCATTTCTGATTATTTTTAGCCTGTTGTCATTTAAAGAAAATTTCAGGTCCAGTACCTGAGTTAGTGGTAAACAGGTTTTGATCCAATTATTTAAAAATATAATTGTGTAGAAAATACTATTTCTCATAACTGTAGCATGTTGCATCTTGATAATTGAGACCCTAATCGAGTCAATTGGTTTGTGACTCTTTCATTAATAAGTACTAAGTATTTCCATACATAGTGGTACATCAGCAATGTTTTAGGATTTTGGAGTATAATATTAACACAGAGAATCGACAAGAAATGACAAAATTGGGTTTACATGTTAAATGGATACAAATGTATTTTCACTGGCATAATTTTTCTGAAAAATGTCTTAATATTATGAAGGTATACCATATCAGGCAGGACCTCATAGAATGAATTTTAAGATTCTTGATTGATTGGTTGTTTCTGTTTCAAAATGGTGCATGTTAAAACTGTCATTCTTTATACGAATAAAATGATACAAATGACACATAAATATGAAATTTTCCTTAAATTATTTCATTTGTATCAACTATCTCGTTTAATGGGATAATTGTAAAAAAATTTAAACCATCTTTTACATATTTTAATGTAATAAAAATTTAATGGTCTTGCGGAAATAGTATATACTCATGCCACATTGAGGCTAAACGGTTTTTCTTTAGCAGCTTATAACCAGCGAAAAACTGAAAAATTGTCTGAAAGTTAAATAAATTGCTTAAAAATACTCAATTTTCACTACAGTTTCCATCCTAATGTACTTCAAAATATTGTTAATCAGAAAAAATGCCACAAAGGATTAAAATCCATTTATAGTGAATATATAAATAAAAAATGTTATACAAAACGACACAGAACATGAATTTTTCTTCAAATTTTGTCATAGGTATCAAGTATGGGACCATTTCAAAAATCCAAATTTGACATTTCTACAAATAGAGGACCTAAAGCAAACATAGATTTATCAGATTACCTTTACTTTGATAATATGTTATTAAAGTTGATTTCTGGTATAACAAGCAAAATATTCTAAACATGGTCTTTAAATGGAGTGAACACTGTAAAATCAAGTTGGGTTCATAATAATTATCATAGAATTTTTATTTTTTCGAAAAGGTTTAAACTGTTTTCAAGTTATGCTCGTTTGGAGGTTCTTAAAATATGTGTTTTGTGATATTACATTTTATTAATGTGATATCACCACCATCTCTGTTGTTGAGTGTGGCCTTACTTGTGAATGATGAAAATGGGGGGGGGGGGCAATAATACCAACAATACAGTGATGCCACTTCACTTACTTGGCGAAGCATTACATGCTTTCTCCCAAATAAAGAAAAATGTCTAAAAGATACTTCCCTGCCATTTGAGGCGGTTTTTATTAAACAAAGCAGCCATAATGTTTTTAAGCGTTAGTTACCCATCTTGCTACATATCCTGAAACAGCAATATAATTATTTGTTTCATGAAAACGAAAATCAACTCAAGACAAATATTAATTTATCGGGGGAATCGTCTATACAAGTAAGTGTAAAGAATTCAAAAATACTATGAAGTAATAATGAAGCTTGATCTATGCATACAGACATTTCTCCATTCTTCATTCTCTATTTTGCCAGCAGTAATACTCTTCAATCATTATGTTGTATTGTTGTTGTTTCGTTGATACTGTAGTTTTGAAATTGGGCATAGGTTACTAAATGTAATATGGCCTCTCAGCCAATAAATCAGTAAAAATATTGAAAAAACCATGAGATATGGTTACCCACCCCCACCGGATTTCAACCCTATTATTTCAAGACTATGGCGATAAAGTTATAAATACTAAATAAATTAATTTCAGTTCATTCGTTTTGCCACAGCCTTTTATTTTCTTGTATTTCTATAGTTAAAGATGATCTAGATGTGAACAAGGGATTCTCTGCAATTCTAACATCACTTGACAATGAAAGATTGCAAATTGAAAATAAACTATTTGAAACAATACAGGTATATATATACTGTTACTTTATTTTTAGTTTTGCTATTTACTCTGAAAATTTCAGCTCATATTGAAGAGAATATGAAATGACAAAGAATATATTTTATTCTCTGTATAAAATTCATTAAATACAAAAAAATAGTTCAGCTGTGGGTGTGTACATTGATTTTACTAGCATTCCAAGGGATTATATAATTAATAACTTCATTTTTTGAATTTTTCGATAGTCTTAAATTCTAAGTTGCTACATTATTAAGACTTGACTGGTCTGTAATCGAATATAGATGATAGTAAAAATCATAATCAATGGTAACGGTAATGATAACAACAGTATACTCCTGACTAAAAAAATAGAAAGGTTAAGAAAAATTTTTACTATTTAACATTTAACATTTTGGAACCAATAATCCCAACTTCCCATGCATCAATGCAGATTAAAAAGGCTAATTTAGATACAAAAAATACAATCCAAAACACCTAACTGCTATCACACTCAGCAATAACTAATATTGAAATTTTAATCAACAGATATCAGTACTTATATGACTCAAGACTCAACTTTAAGATTTATTTATTTATAAATTATAAAAATTAAAAATAATTTTGCTAAGAAAATTTTTAAAAATCTAGAAAAGTAGAAAATTAATGGTGAAGCTATTTTAAGTTCAACAGAAATATTCACTCTTTCCAGTACTTTGTTGTAAATATCATAGAATTTTTCAAGATATGTTTATACTCTTATGTTTTGGATTTAGTCCCTGAAATATCTATACATTCACTAATAACACTGATTTTTTTTAATTTTAATTTTTCATTTTAACATATTCATATTATTACCTGTGCTTTATGCATTCATATATATTGCAAATAAATAAATAAATAAATTAAAATATTTAACATACAACTTATTATATTCTCAAAGCAGTAGATATTTTACAATTTTAGTCAGATTAACAAAATTTATTAAATTATATAATATTTAGGAAAGAGATAGTCTTAATGCACTGAATGAGAGAATTGAACAGCTACTGGAAGCGGAAAAGGCTAAATTTGAGAAAGTACTTTCTCAAGTGGAAGACTTGAAATCATCTCTTGAGATAAGCGAAGTTGAAAAGAATGAGGTTAAAATAACCTTGAACAAAGAGGTTGAGGATTTGAAGTAAGTTTTTATTTATTTATCTGCATTTTATAAGGCCAAATAAAATTAAAGTTTAGCATTGAATTCCACCCACGCAACTCAAAAAACATCGCATTTCATTTGAATATATTATTCATCGCTTTTGTTTTTTAGATCAATGATCAACGATCAACGAAATTGTTTGTGTGTAATATTTGCTATTAAAATCAATTAATTTTTATCAGACTGTTTATTGTCCAAATGAATATAGTACATAAGCAGGCATAAATATGGTGAGAGTGATTCATCGAGCTCCCAGGGGCATCTTCATTCACTATTAACACTTTGAGTTGGGGCGCATTTTTGCTTCTGAGCGCACAATCATGACATGGCCTGCATAAGACATCAAAATATATATTTACATTTAGCAGCACACTATCGATCTAATTAATGTATTATAATTAATTTGAACACTCATAAAGATTTATTTTAACAAAAATCATGAAATAATGTAATTTTAAAACCCTGCATTTGATTTTTTGTTAATAAGAAATAATATTTATTATGCTGCATACCATACATGGTTTAGGCCTAAGATCAATAATGTATTTGATTTATCTTTAAATCTGTGTATTACTTTTTTTGAAATTTTGCATGAAGTTGGAGGACCATAAAGAGAAACTTTTGACCCATATATGGTCACCCATCCAAAAAATATTTTTTTCGGTAATTTGCGTATTTTTGCCCAAGTTATTAGGCCATAGAACAACATTTTCGA
>JAUOBW010265875.1:0-10998 GCA_032360285.1 Lepidozona retiporosa | reverse complement strand
TGAGAAAATTGCTCGATTTGGACAGAAGCAATCGACCTGAGAGACACACCGCATTAGTTGATAGAGAATTGAAAATATTTAATCTTGATATTGTAGCACTCTCTGAAACTCGGTTCTGTGATGTCGGCAATCTGACAGAAAATGCATACACTTTTTTCTGAAGGGGTAATCCTGCAACTCAGCCGCGATATGGTGGAGTAGGTTTTGCAATAAAATCGGATTTAGTAGACAAACTAGAAGAACTCCCAGTTGGTATAACTGACCGAATAATGACACTTAGAATTCGATTATCTAAGGATCAATTTACAGCTATATTCAGCATATATGATCCTACTATGTCACATAGCGTTGCTGATATTGAAACATTATATGTGGATCTGAACTCTGTAATTAAAAACGTTCCAACTGAAGATAAGTTAATTGTACTCGGCGATTTTAATGCTCGTGTAGGTATGGACTACGAAACCTGGGATGTGATAGGTAAACACGGAATATGCAAAACAAATGACAATGGTTTACTCCTTTTGTAATTGTGTACTGAACTCGGTCTGGCTATTGGTAATTCGTTTTTAGACAAAAGGATTAATTTATAACAACGTGGATGCATCCAAGATCAAAGCATTAGCACATCATCGACTATATCATTGTTCGCAAAAAGGATCTCAGAGACCTTCACATCGTGAGAGTTATGAGAGGTGCGGATTGTTGGACGGATCATCGCTTAGTTAGAGGTATCCTTTCACTCCGAATCAAACCTAAAATAAGACCTTCTGGTTCGAAAATCCCTCTTTGTCTAAATGTCAACAAACTTTCTTCTCCTGAAATAAAACATCATCACAAAAGTGAAATTTCGATAATCGAACTTCTAAATAGAGACAAATTGTGGTCTTACTTTAAAGATAAAGTTTTTAATGTGTCTAAGTCTATACTTGGAACAATAAAAAGACGGAATAATGACTGGTTTGACGAAAATGACGAGGAGATATATTTGATGTTAAATAAAAAACGAGTAACTTTCCAAAAAACTCTGTCTATTGGATTCGGAAAGAGCAAAGCACCTTACCGCATACAATACTGAGAAATCACAAATGCAAAAAAACAATCCGAAATTTAATAATATAACTAGTGGTCACATAAAGCTTAAGAAATCCAGCTGGCGTGGGACACACGTAATTCCAAAACTTGTATAGTCTCCTTAAGGAAATATATGGTCCAAGGCAATCATCTTTCCGCCCATTAAATACAAAAAATGGAACTCTTTTGCGACAGCCTGATCAGATAAGATCACGGTGGAGAGAACATTATCGCGAGCTATTGAATAATCGCTCTGAAGTCGATGATAGTTTTCTGCACCAAATCGGTCTAATCCCACTTATTACCTCTTTGGATGACGTACCCTGTTTTCTCGAAATAAATCAAGCATTACATCAAATGAATAATGGCAAATATCCTGGGATGGATGGAATAGTTGCTGAAATACTTAAGGCGGGTGGGGATCATATGTTTAATATGTTGCAAATGATAACAGTAGATGCATGGGAGAGTACTACACCACAAGATTGGAGAGATGCTATAATGGTATCAATATTCAAAAAGGGGACGGTGATGATTGTGGAAACTATAGAGGGATATCGCTTCTATCCGTTGCTGGAAAAGTATTTGCTAGAATTCTTCTTAACCGTATGCTTAATCATATTACCCCAAACTCACTTCCAGAATCACAATGCGGGTTCCGGGCTAAGGATCGCGTCTTTTTTAATACCGGGGAGGGGGGCAGAGCGGAATTTTTGAGTCGGGTGATAAATTTCAGACCCCATTAAAAATCTAATGACATTTTTAACACCCTATTCTCTACCGGAATTTCTTCATTAAGCGAACCATTAAAGCAATCTTGCCTTCATGTCATCCTGTAGGGAGCCAGTCTATTTAAATAGCCGTAGTTCATTCATACTCGTTTATTCTGAACTAACGTCTATAATCTTTTGCAGATATTTTATCATACACAATACCAGTTGGAAATGTAGGGCGTATGAAAATATATTTGTTTATTCTGTATGCTTATAAGCGTAGATTTATGATATTATGCAACAAAAAATGTGAAAAGTGGTTATCAAAGTTATTATAAAACACATTTTTTAAAGATATACATTATTTGTAACGTACTCAAAAATAAAGACCCCGTGTACTTCAGTTATTTTCATAAATTAGCCAATCAAAAAGCCGTATATGTCCACTATATATGGTGGACAAACAAAGGATATTTTACATATGGCTTGCAAAAGATTAAAGTCGCTATGTCCAGCCACGGAAACGGAATATCGTGGGTGGATAAAAATGTTAAGCGACTGGCTTGACAGTCTAAAAGTATTCAAACATAAATAAAAGGCTGGGTACAAGGTTGTTGAGCCAATTTCCTTACCAATGGTACACATTATATCAATGGTCAAACACTTTAAAATAAATTATATAAATATTTATGCTGTTTTAAGTCCAAATAAAAGCAGTTGATTTACAGTAAAACAGTACACCGCCATTAGTTTTGCTACCCAAGAAAAATGGCGGACGAAACTCGGGAATGGTCTATGTCTGATGATTGTTTAAAAAGCATGAAACACAGTATGGCACAACCGTTTGTTTAATATTAGTTAGTTGAATATTTCGAATAAACTTTTTTAAGCAACAATTAAAAAACTTACTATTGATATTATTTATTGAACTAGAACTGGGCTCCACGTCCGAGTCATCAAAGCATGTGTCGTCATCCAAAACTTTGTCAATCTTTTTATTCTTTAAAGGCCTCCCAGTATCGACGGCAGTTAAAACTTTAGCCACTTTGGTGAGCTCAATCAAACTGTCTTCTTTTCGATACCAGTTGAAATGGACATCTTTGGTATGCCCCATATGGGAAGTTAGCCAAGTCAACTCCACATCGTTCATATCGAGCAACTGGAGGAGTGTGGCTAAATACTTCCTCGTCCTCGTTGGTGTTATCAAGTTTGGACATTTCAAGCCTGTCATTTTTTTTGTTACGGCGTGCATTGCATCCCAACCACGCTTAAACAATTTTCCTGATGCGAAAACATATTTATTTTTAGCACTCACTTTAGTTTGCGGGCGCAGTTTAATAAGCAAGCGAATGGCTTCGAAAACTTCTGGTGGAAATAGAATTGGCACCAGGGCGGATCTTTTTCCGTTTTTCTTTTTGCCTTCCACGTAACAAATCGAAAGTCGTTCAGCAAGTTTCTTTTCCACCTAGTAAAATGAAAACAAAAACATTTATTATTCATATAAATCAGAAACTAATTGAAAATAAATCACATGGAAATAATAAAACAGACATAATGGGAAATACAAAAGCAACTGCTATATTTAAATATCGTAGGACAAATTAAACAGAAAAAAAATATTTTGTTTCAGAAACATTCCGTTTACAAAAAATTCTTGAAGAGCTTTGAATTTAAACCATTACTTTTTATAAACCTATGAAATTTAGTTGAGAAAATACACTTGATTTAATATCTGACATTATAGAGAGAAATTTAATATGAGGTAAAAACAGAGCCTGCTGTCAATTGTGACACCTAAGAGCTTAAACAAACCTTAAATTTTAATTCAGAACATTCGACATTCAATCTGAGAGTTCTCAGTACTTGGTCCAGGATATGTTAGGGGTGTGCCGCTCGGAAATCGTAAACATACCCGTACTTAAGGAAGAAATATTAATTTTTAATACACGTTAAGGTTGCATTTTTTATTTCATTGAATGCTGACAATAACAATAAATCCCGTATTCAAGGAAAATTGATAAAAAACAATTAAAATTAATCTGGCACCCGTTTTTAAGGACAAAAATTGTAAAATAAGCACCCGGTTTTTTCTCAACAAACCCGCCTTTAAGGGTGGCACATATCTATATCCTAATATAGGGAATTACCCCCCACCACCCGGGGGTTCTCAGGTCCTATGCCCAATAAAGACATATGTTTAGATTTTTATGTCTCTTTACATTAGTATATCCAAGCTAGCTTTTGACACCCCGATAGTGCATTATTTTATTTTTTTTTAAAAAGCTCTTGCATAATCTACATTTTTCGTTATCTAAATCAGTTCCTCTAATCTTAACCCTTAGAAAGCTGAGCATTTTTTGAGAGAATTTTGCTGATTATGTCGTTTTTAGAATTGGTTTGTGAGCTGACCCTTTTACTTTTTTTCATGGGTCGGCACACTAGGTGTCAATTTTTGGCTCCTAGTTTTTACAAATTTTGAGACCGATATATCTCGGTTTCCGCACTTAAAGGGTTAATATGGTGTAGAAATACTTTTTTGTAATAAAAATTGAATAATATGCTGTTCATAATTGTTAGTACCAGTGATTGTATTGAAAATTAGTAATTGTATGAATTTATCTTTAATTGAACCCTAATTTATACGATTACTGGTTAATCATTGGATCATAATAATAAAAAAACTCATATATATAAAAACGTACAACAATTACATAAATATTTTGATGATGTAAGCATTTTTTACAAATGTATCAAAATGGAAAAAATAGCTTTTAATAGATTTTTCAGTATTTTATTCGATTCAATTTTTTTCTGACGCTTTTGGACACGCCCCTTTATACGCTCCATACTAAAATCATATCAATCCCAAATTTTGCAGGCACAAAAACAAAAGATAACTATTAAGTCGCAAACTTCCAAAACTATGTGAAAACGTCGTCAAAAGTTATTATAAAAAGTTTCGCTTGGTGACAGGGGTAATTTCCCCAATGCAAAATAGGGTTAAAATACAGACTGGATATATCGATTCGAACTAAATTCAAGCAAAATACCACGAGAGTGCACTTTGGCTTGCCAACTAGCAACACACCTGCTTGCGCAAACCTTTATAATAAAATTGATTTTCTTTAAGATATCTTATTTATCTTATCTGTTCATTTTAAACACTATTTAGAACATTTCTCAAGTCCTCCAGTATCAACACTTACTAAAACAAAGGCCTCATTTATTATTATAGTCAATAATTTGGTTCTTTGCATGGACTTTAAGCTAATGCACAAAGCATGCATACTTTTCCTTTCCCTTTTTTGGACCACATTCGCCCAGATTTCGTAATTATTGATCGAGTTCAGAACCATCGTTGATTTCGCAGTGCCAATGATGTCCTTATTGTAATTGGTGGTTTGTGCGTTGTGTCAATCAGGTTAGGCAGATAATTTCAACGATCAGAAATTCCTAATGTGTTTGGGAGCCTTCAAATGTCAGCGATTATTGGAACGTCTCTCATAATATAATATAATAAAAATTACATTAAACTAGGTAGGAAATAGATTTCCAATTTAAGTTTCTCTTCAATATCGCATCATCGCACCGTCATAAAAGTTCTGAATGGATGGTCAAGTGCGCGATATACTGGATGGTTTAAAAATAAATTGTACACACGCTTTTTGAAGATTTCCATAGATGTAGCCTCTTTTACTTCTTTTGGGAGAATTTTCCACCAATCAATTATTCGATTTGTAAAAAAATTTTTTCTTATGTTGAGCTTTGCGTGACGTCTTTCCAATCTATCCATGTTTCTTCGACTTTTTGAAGGAAGAATACATCTTGACTTGAATATTCCGTTTTTATATTTGTATGCATGTATATCTTGCTTATGAGCGCACTTGAAAGTTATCTAATATCTTTCGAATTGTTTCTGATACTGACAATAAGATCGTACAGTTTATGTGCCGTTTAAAACTGGTCCCTATGGCATGGCTTATGTAACATATGGTTGTAGTCCTAGCGGCTGCTATCGCAACTGTTTTTCACCTAACCTCGTGCATTGTACCTCATTATATCTGGTATTATTCGTCGCTATTGTTTCATATTAGAAGTTTTGGATTTCTTTTACCATTTATCGTATGGCAGTATTTCAAGTACAGGGGCCAGTTTTGTGGCTCTGTGCTGGACGCCTTCAATCAGTTCTGCTAGCTTCCATGTGCTTGGACACCAAACCGGCGGCGTATTCTAAGAGTGGTCTTGAGAAAAAGTAATGAGCCAAGTACACTTCCCTAAGAAACTCCACTTGCAACATCTGCTAAAAGCGATTTAAAACCGTTTGGATTTACCAGTTGTTTTCAATTTGTTAAGAACGATGAGATCCATTGAAATAACTTTCCCTGAATACCGAAACCTTTTACCTTATTTAACAGTCTTTTGGTTGGTACTGAGTAGAATGCTTTTTAAAAGTCTAAATAGATGACACCGCCGTTTTCTACGATCTCAGTCCACTCATTAACCCTTCAACTTCGTAGCATTTTTTTAAAAACCGATTTTTTTGCATTTTTTTTTCTGAAAATGAACCGTTAATAACTTTTGATCCAGATATCCGATGAAGGATGAAAGGGTTTTTGGATATTCAAGAACATAAATATTTTTCTAGTTATGACGACATGAATACACCTATCGCGAATAAATAATTCTTATGACGTTTTACCCCTCTACATTTCCCCCAGTCTCATAAGTTTTTATTCATAAATAATGTAAGTTGTTCGTTCTTTTATGATTGATTTGCCACACGACACCAAAGAAATTAAACGCATGATTAAAATTAACAATATATCCCAATTGGGAATAAAATCATAAAAAGATTAAGTGCTAACGCAATATATAAATAAAAACAATAGGAGTCTTTCTAAGGGTTAAAAGGATCCCAAACTGTATTTACAAGTTGATCTCATATTAAAGAGTCAACGAAATAATGAACAGTGCTTTTTATTTCGTTGAAAAATCTTTTACGGTTCTCCAGATATTTGCGTTTCAGTATTCCATGTTAAATGTGAAAAATGTGTTTAACTGACCAAAAATTATGAGAAACAGAATAAAATTTAAAAAGTTATGGAGGAAAATGATATTACTAATATACTGGTACAACCTTGTGATGTCATCAATTTCAGAAATAAGGCCTTGTTCACATTTAACATTGAATATTCAAACGCAAATATCTTGAGATCCGTTAAAGATTTTTCGACGAAATAAAAAGCACTGTTTATTATTTATTTGCCTTCTTTAATATGAGATCAACTTGTAAATACAGTTTGGGATCCCTTTAACAAAAACAGTAATATCGTTAAAAATCGCTCAAATGGACATAATTTAACCGAGATTACTTAGTTTCACCAACTCTATTCAAAAATAACGCAATATAATAAAAACTAATTTTTCATTTAACCCTTCAACTCTGAACCGTTAATAACTTTTGATCCAGATGTCCGATTTTGATTCTCTAAACGCCATTCGAAAGAGAATATAATATTGAAGGAATAAAGTGTTTTCGGATTTTCAATAAATAGTTTTCTATTTATGACGTCATGAATGGATTCCTTCTAAATGCCACATATATATGGCATTCGGTTTCTAAGGGTTAACACATTCTAAAAGTTATGTTACTGTAGATCGACCTAATGTAAACCCATGTTGATTAGTTCGTAGTAGATTGTTGTATTCTAAATTAGTCACTATTTCATCTTTAATTATTCGTTCGAGTGTCTTGCCAATTACGGAAGTCAAACTAATTGGCCTATAATTACACACAAAATTCTTCCTACCTTTTTATGAATTGGTATAATGATGTTGATTTTCCAATTTTCTGGTAACGTTCCTTTATCAATAGATTTCTGGAATATCATTGTTATTGGTTTACTAAGCTTTAATGCTAAATCTTTTAGTATCCGTGGATGAATTAGGTCCGGACCCATAGCTTTGTTGATGTTTATAGATTTTAAACGTTGGTAAATGTCGCTCTCTCTATTTACGCTACAGAGTGGTTGCGTGTAGAAGTGGGCTTCGCCAGTTGGAATTTCGACTAATTGATCTTCTTGTGTGAACATATTAAAGAAGTGTTTGTTCAGTTCGTGCTAAGGAAGGTCCTCAGTCAATAATCTTTTTCGTTCTATTCACTAAATATTAATTTTATACTATTTCTCTACACAAACTTGTACTAATTTAGTACCTTTTTAAGAGTGCCTGTGATTGTGTGTGTTAGGGACCGGGACTGGCTGGAACTCATCCCAGGAAATTCATTCAAACATAAATCGTATGACTTCAGTTAAGTGATAAAATACTTACTGGATCGTCTAAATCATTAATTGCGGATTGACGCTTCCACCTGCCGTCTACAATGCCTTGCCAGTGTTTTAGTTTTAGTTTTGAGACTTCTCCAGCACGACGGGCATTGAAAGCGATCAGTCGCCCGTGAGACAATTGGGACAATGACCTATAATAAAAGATACAGAATTAAAAATGTATATGTAAATAATTAGAATGAAGGTTTTTTAAGTTCTAGATTGATTCTAATTAACACTATTAAAACTACCCCTTCCCCAGGTTAATTTCTGACTGAGTATAAGTAGATAAGTATTTTGTAAAAATATAGTAAAGGACATTTAGTTTCTAAAAATAGCATTTTATAGCGCATAATTCTATTTTTATCGCAAATTTGCTAGTTTTGATCATTTTTTATAAAGTGCAATAAATTTTAAAATGAAATAGATTTTTGTTTACGTTTTTTGCATATGATGGGAAAAATGTCATAATTTTTGAAAAAAAAACCTTTTCTCTCTAGCCCGAATTTTGTGCCAAAATTGTCAGTTAATCACTAAAAGTGGTAAATTTGTGGAGAAGTATCGATTTTCATTGTAGAAATCACTAATATATAACAATTTATAAATATTTTAATGATGTCGAAAAGATTTTTTGGTTTATATTAGATTTTAAACATAATAGTTTATTGTACTACGTTGTGACCAACTTGAAATAAATTTATTTTGATCTGATTTTCTTATTTTGTCAGCATTATGCACAAAAATATTGATATTTCGCTATATTTTGAGCAAAAATGGCTAAATTTTAATTAGGGTTATTCACTTTATTATTAAGAGCAAGTTAACATACGATTTTTGCAATTGAATTCTGACTTTATACATATGCATATACTCTACAAATAACGTTTACGTGTATAATGCTTCAAAAGTTACTTGGTAGCTATGTGATATAGCTCTCTATTCAAGAAATAAATTTTATATTTTTTTAGTAAGTCATTTTGATCTCTGACTAATTAAAGAGATCTAATGGTTCTTGTTTTATAAGTACTCTTTAGCTAGATTGTTATGAGAAAGAAATTTACTATGCCATGCCGTTTTCCGTGTAAAATATGACTTTTCGAAAATCGATAACCAGCATTTGGCCTACTAACATAACCTTTTATACTAAACTATACTATATAAGCCAACAAAGCCCTATATGTGCTTTGGAGGGCCTTTGGTTTAAATAACAGTTTTAACAAAGGGTTAGTGATATAGAGATAGGGAAATGTTACAGTCGTGAGTTGGGAAGTTGTGAGTTGTTAGTTAGGGAGTCGTGAGTTTGGAGTTAGAAATTTACGAATTGATTTTTTTATATTCCAAAGTCGATTTTAATATAGTTAACGGGTTTAAAATTATATTTGATAATTTTAACAATTTTAAATTTGTATTGCAAGGTTTTAATTCTATTAGGATCGACCATAATGATGGAAATCGTAAATACTTCAAATATGCAAAAGGTTTTTCCATAAATCTTACATGATTTTGAAAATATATTTTTAATTTAAAGGTAAAGTTCCAAAATTTTAATTATAAAGTACTAATTAGTAAAATATCTTGTATTTTTATTGAGACCGAACCTTATATAGCTGGCGTGTTTTATTTCGAAGCTTTGTTTCTTCAAATTATTTATCAGTAGCACTACATAAAAAACAGCACAATTCAAAGAAAACTACAAAAAAGTTATTTATTTCAAACTTACGACTCACAACTCGCAATTCCCCAATTCACGACTCTAATTATACCCCACTCGATAATAGTATAACAAAATTCGCCACGCTAAAAGATTCTTCGCATACTTGTTCGCCTGAAAAAATGTGAAAACTATTGATTTGTACCAAACGCTTCCCTAAAACTAATGAACTAAGCTTGGATTTATAGTACTAACATATAGTAATAATCTTACGAATACTCATTTTTCTCAAATCTACACGACAGTGATTCGATTAGCTTTGCGATGTTGTTCACACAATATTCCTTATATGTTTCCAAGTCTTCTGCAAGGGGAAGCTTTTCTGGTGCATTTCCTCTGCTTTCGTCATAAACTGCCTTTGCGTTTTTTGAAAGTATAGTCCAATCACCTAAGTAAGTATGTTACATCCAAATCAGTTTTATTATACAATTTGTGACATTTTGAAAAGTTAGATTGTAACTTCAGAGGTACATTAAACTGAACCAAACTTAGCAAGTATATTCTTTAATGAAATTTTACTTTTTAGACGAAATATAATATTTATAAGAAACGAGATCAAACAACTAAAAATATAATACAGAGAGTTTCATGCTAATGTAGTTTTTCAAAAGTTAGTTAACTCTACTTTTCAAGGGCTAAATGATGTACGTTGGTACATCAGGTTAAAATATTTGATCAAATTCAATTGAACTGAACCCAGTGATAGAAGAACATAAGCCTTCTTTTTATACCGACTTTTTAACGCAACGTCATTTTTTTCTGACTTAGGCAATTTATGTCAGGAAAATTTTGTGATTTAGACGGATTTTTGCCAAATTTTTGAACACTAATAACTTCACAACGATAAATGTTATAGAAGTTGCTACACCCTTATTGTTAAGCTTAAAGCTTAAAATTCATGGAAATGAAATATATTAGCATGTTATTGCTTATGTCAGCATTTTTTTACCCCAAATTGTCAATTTTAGGAAAATCACATTTTGTGACTTCATTTTTCCGTGACGGATTTTCTTTAAAAAGTCCTAAAGTTTCAATAGTCTTAGACCTCTGTGCGAGATCCGGCTTTGAATATCATAACAGAAACCGAAATTAAATAAAATAATAATAATAATAATATTCTTTAAAAGTCATCTCGAATACGCACAATAATTAGATTAATTAAAACTTCAAGTTT
>JAUOBW010265764.1:0-11002 GCA_032360285.1 Lepidozona retiporosa | reverse complement strand
AACTAGCTCTTCAACAAGCGAACCATAGATTATGTAAAAATTAAATTATCATTTTACTAATTAATTTGTGTTTAGGGTAGAACTTACATATCAGAGAAAGAATTCATAACAATGCCAAAACACCAAATTATATTTTATTTTAAATTTTAAAATCGGGGTTCCGCACCTGAAAGATTTTACATTTTTTTACGTTCATTAACCTAGAGCAGAGCTTAAATCTACCTTTTTTTGACGTTCATTAACCTAGAGCAAAGCTTAAATCATATACATTTTTTTGACGTTCATTAAGCTAGAGCAAAGCTTAAATCATCTACCTTTTTGTTTACGTTCATTAAGCTAGAGCAGAGCTTAAATCGTCTACCTTTTTGTTTACGTTCATTAAGCTAGAGCAGAGCTTAAAATCATCTACCTTTTTTTACGTTCATTAACCTAGAGCAGAGCTTAAATCATCTACCTTTTTTGACGTTCATTAACCTAGAGCAGAGCTAAAATCATACCTTTTTTACGTTCATTAACCTAGAGAATAGCTTAAATCATCTACCTTTTTTACATTCATTAATCTAAAGCAAAGCTTAAATCATCTACCTTTTTTTGGTGTTCATTAACCTACAGCAAGGGCCTAAATTATCTACCATATTTTGACGTTCATTAACTTAGAACAGGGCTTAAATTCTTCTTAGTTTTTCCATGGTTCTCAGTCACATAAGTGGATATCGTATAATTGCTAACTGGTAATAAATTACATTATAGTGACCAAAATATAGGTGAAAAGTTACCCTCTATGTTCCTATAACTTCATGCAAAATTTAAAGGGATCCTAAACTGTATTTACAAGTTTATCTCATATTAGGCAAAGAAATAATGACCAGTGCTTTTTATTTTGTCGAAAAATCTGTAACAATTCTAAAGATATTTATGTTTGAATATTCCATGCTAAATGTGAACAAGGCCTTATTTTTGAAATTTATGACACAGGGTTGTACCAAACTATTAGTAATATCATTTTCCTCCAAAACATTTTAAACTTTCTTTCGTTTCTAATCATTTTTGGTCATTGGCAATATATTAGCATTTAGAATTATTTGAAATTAAAAAATATCAAAAAATATGAAGAATGTGGGTAGTTCCAGCACCACGTCGTCGGTCAGCTGACCGTTATGGCTTAAATAATTATTTCAGGACCTGCATACAAAATTTGAAAATACAGCTCATCAAATTTATGTGGCCAAATTTATTTGGGAGGTTGAAGTTAACATGTAAATTTTGGAGTATACGTTTTAGAGTATGGCTATAAACCCTCTGTAAATTATGTATTGTGTGTGAAAAAAACAAACAAGACAGGTAGCAAGTTTTTTAAAAATGTTAGGGCATAGTGACGCATAATTTTTCTAGATATAAACACCTCATGCCTCCAAACAGCACTAAAAGTCAATAAGTCAAGCATGGTAGTTATTGTTCCAGAATTACTCAATTTCAATTTAAATATATGATTTTACCACCAGATTTAATGACATTCCATGATGGCAGACAGACGAGATCAGTATTGCCCGTGTTTTTTTTAACTGAATAGCCTAATCCAAAATTTTAAATTGAAAATATTCCAGCTCATTTTTTTCTGAGAAAGTAAAAACTTGTGAGAAGCAAATATTTTCATACGTCAACCATTATTTATCTATTCAGCATACTATTTACCATAAGCATTCTCTACTTTCAAACAAATGCCAAGTTATGATGTAATATGAGACTTAAGTCTGTGCATTCAAAAGTAATTTAGATTTCCAGTTTAATTGGAAATAAATAAATAACCATTATATGCAATAACTTTCCAAATAAATATTTGAATCATCACACACGAGAGTATTGAATTATGTCTGAACGGCTAAAGCTGGGGGTAAAAATAAGAATATGGACAAAGGACAGACCCACCTCCCCCTGAAAAATTGAACTCCCGCATAACATAATATAGGTTGAATTTATCAAATGAGAGAAATAATTGTTTATACCTGCATGTATCACAACAAATCATATATTCATCGGTATGGCCAAATCCACAAATACAACTGGTTGATATCCTCTCCTCAGTATGCAACATTTCATTTATGATAATTTTTTGTTACAGTATTAAAAATGCCCTTGACATCCCTTTTACTCAGGGATTAGTATGATTAGTATATTGCTTCGATCCCCGGGTGAGGAGGCAAAGTGTTAGATTGTATTCATGTATTTATTATTCCAAATTTGTGAGTATAATAATTTAAATTTTTTAAGTATAGTTACCCAAATATACATTATTATAATTATGAAAGGTCCAGAGTGTAACAAAACAACTAACCGGTTAAGACGTCTCCAATAACCACAAATTGACCATACTCTGAGCCACCTTCTATACACAAATTGAAACTTCCATTATTCCCGCGTTGCACAACTGCTTGGTTCACAGTGGTACTCCAATGCTTCACTGAATTATGTCGATACTGATTGCTCATTCTTTCATAATTAGTTCAAATTGTTTTTAACTTTTACTCAGGGACTCCACACAGACTGGTGCAACGTAGAAAGTGACGAATCGATCACAGAATCGACAACATGGGAAGAATTCGTTCTCGCTATGAAAGCGTACTACTCACCTACCGAAAATCCTACTTTGAAAAACTTTCAATTTCGAAACATTAATCAACTATCGGACGAAACGTTTCCAGCATACTGTAATCGTGTTCAAATGGAGGCTACACATTGTCGTTTCAAATGCGAAAATGCCAAATGCACAGCTGAAGAAATCGCCGTACGTGACCAGATAGTTATCGGATTGCGTGATCAGGCCATCAGACAAGAATCCCTTCTAAAATCATGGTCGTTGACAGATTTGCGCAAAGAGGGTATGAAAATGGAAAGCGCATCAAAGGGCGGAGCTGTAATCGCAGGCGAAGGGATTGTGTGCAAAGTGGGTAGATACTCATCGAAAAATCGAATGAATCAAAGTAACCCAAAACAGTCAAACATAGAAAAAACGATAACATGTTTTAATTGTGGAAAAACAGTTAGCGGTTCAATCACAAAGCACGTTAGACGGTCATGCGCTGCCAGATCATCCATTTGTGATACCTGTAATAAAACTGGGCACTTCTCGAAATACTGCAAATCAACATCAAAGCAAGTAAACCACACGGAGGCGAATGACGAAAGTGAAGACGATGACGACCTTTTAAACATTGATCTATTCAGAATAAATAAATCATCAGACTACACAGTGGAGGTAATTTCAAATGCAAAACTTACCAAGGTAATTGCTGATACCGGCGCGAAAGTCAGCGTTTGCGGGATAAAGCAAGCCCAGAAAATGAACATTGCCAACAAAATGTGTCGTTCTAACGCGAAAATCAAACCGTATGACAGTCCTCCGATTCCAGTAAAAGGTACAGCAAGATGTGCGGTGACGTTTGGAAAAATATCGGTTCCAGTCATATGGCACATTATCGATTCTTCATGCGAGGCCATACTAGCCGGAAACGTAGCAGAGCAGCTTGGCATTATAAAATTTTGCAGAAAGCCAGGTACGTTTTACCCTCTAAATATGATACAATCACAAAAAACATTAGACAAAACACAGTTACAAACATGCCTACAAAACTATCCACAAAACTTCAACGGCTTAGGTAACTTAAAGGGACATACTGTAAAATTACATGTAGACGACAGTGTCAAACCAGTGAATGTTCCAGCACGATCAATACCGTATCATCTCCAAGAGCGAGCGCAACTAGCAATACAAGACATGATCGAGAAAGGTATTATAGAAGAGCATCCGACCGACGAGCCAGCTCCCTGGGTTTCAAATCCGGTTATAACGCCAAAACCAGATGGATCGATTAGAGTCACATTAGATGCACGAAACGTAAACAAAGCCATAATATCATCAAATCACCCAATCCCGAAACACGAGGACATTAAATGCAAACTCTCAAAAAGCAAAATATTTTCAAAAATGGACTTTAAGTCAGCTTTTTGGCAAATAACACTGCACCCAGAGTCAAGATACCTCACAGTATTTCATGCAAACGAAAAATTATACAGATACGTACGCCTTACCATGGGTACAAACCAACACAAGGAGAATTGAATACAGCCCTAAGGCCACTATTCCAACACATAAAAGGAGTATATCTCATACACGATGATGTCATAACCGCAACAGAAACAATGGATGAACATCTCAACGCTTTAAAGGAAGTAATGGAAGCCATAAAAACAGCGGGACTAACACTTAATCCTGAAAAATGTACGTTTGGTAAAAACGAAATAGAATTCTGGGGAATGCGATATAGCAACGAGGGAATAAAACCAGATCCTGTAAAAGTAGACGCGTTAAACTACATTACACCACCGAAAAATAAAGAAGAAGTTATCAGCTTCCTCTGTATGATGCAGTCGAACGCAGACTTCATTGAGAATTTTGCAAGGAAAACTGCACCATTACGCGAATTAACGAAAAAACATGCACGCTTCAAATGGACACAGAAACACCAAGACACTTACAAAAAGTTGAAATCCGAGTTTAAAGCAGATACTCTAATGAGATATTTTGACATGAACAAAAAAATATTCATATTTACAGACGCGCACGTAACAGGACTAGGCGCTACATTAGCACAAGGTAACGATCTTTTAACTGCAAAACCTGTAGCCTTAGCATCACGTACAACAACGCCTACCGAAGCAAAGTACCCTCAGCTAGATTTAGAAGCTATGGCAATTGACTTCGCGTTGAGAAGGTTTAGAAATTATTTAATAGGCTGTCCAAACATTATCCAAATAATCACCGACCATAAACCCTTGTGCCCAATATTCAACACAAATCGTCCAGGTTCCATACGCACTGAGAGAATAAAATTACGACATCAAGACATACGTTATGATGTTATTTATCAAAAAGGCAAAAACAATCAATCAGACTATGTTTCACGGAGAGGAAAACCCATGACAGACTGGACAAAATCTGAAAAAATTGAAGCTAACGAGTTAAACAATTTGTTATTTACTCTGCATACGACACAGTTCACAGATACGATAGGCTTACAAACGATATCAAGCGAAACTCAGAAAGATCCTACATTGACACGACTGTCGAAAATTGTAAGAGAAGGTGGTTATCTTTTAAACTCAGACACAAACGAAGTAAAACGATACAAGCAGATAATACCAGAAATGACAATTTCACCAAGAGGAATACTTCTGAAAGGTGAGCGAATCATTCTTCCAGAGTCACTACAACCGCATGCAATCGAATTAGCACATAAAGGAAGCCATGCAGGTCAGAGTGCAATCGAAAGAAGACTAAGATCGCACTTCTATTTTCCGGATATGTTGCAAAAAGTTAAGCAGTTTGTCAAGAACTGCTTCGAATGTTCTCTATTTACAAACAAAAAACAACCGAACCAGAGAGAGCACACACAGTACCGTCAAAAAATTGGGAGGCAGTTTCAGTCGACCTATTTGGACCAATGCCTTCGTCCCACCATGTCGTTGTGGTGCAAGATATAGGGTCACGATACCCAGCCGCAAAGCTGGTAGCATCAACAAGCGCTTCGAAAGTGATACCGGCATTAGCAGATATATACGACACGTTAGGAAACCCAGAGAATCAACTCAGCGACAATGGTCCACCATTCAATTCCGCAGCTATGAAAGAGTTTACTTTAAATCGCAGCATAAATATGCAAAAAATCCCTCCAATGCACCCATCATCAAATCCGGTAGAAACATTTATGCGACCATTAGGAAAGACAATGAAAATCGCGAAATATAACCAGATACAGGAAAAACAAGCTCTGCGGCACCTTCTAGAGAACTATCGGGATACACCACACCCAGCGACAGGAATTGCGCCAGCAGCTAGTTTATTTCGTGATGGTCAAACTGGAACATTCCCTCGAGTGACATTAAACGACGCACAAATCGAAACAGCACGAAACATTGATTACGAAAATAAACATAAGCGACAGAACGAACGAAATTCACATAAGTATGTTAAGAAAAATACACTACAAATCGGGGACAATGTTTTAATACGTAACTACAAAAAAGAACGAAAATTTGATCCGTTATTTCTGCCTGAAAAATTTATAGTTTGTTCATTAAATGAAAAGTCGGCATTTATCCAAAACGAAAGTGGGAGGGTATTCGAACGACACCCAGATGACTTAAAACTAATATCACAAGACAGGGGCAATTTAGCCAACAAATCAGATAGTGACGAAATTACAGACATCAATCCCCAACTTCCAGTAGGTCCCGACCCCTGGGATGATCTTGCAGAAAACGAAAACGATTACGATAACATAGAATCTTTTCTATTTCAGCAAACTCCGAACGGAACTCACCAAATCGAGCAGCCCATCAGAAGATCAAATCGAAACAAGGTCGCTTCAAACAAATATCCAGCTGATCAATGGACACAATAGCATATTTCGAGAACTCTTGCGTTAAAAAAAAAAAAAAAACTTTAAAAAAAACATTTATTTTATTTGCTAGGACATTTTTTTTGTTCATTTTTTTTGTTGTGTGTTAGGAGATAATATATATCTATGTCTGTATTTAGGTCAGACGAGCTTTTAATAAACTATATTTAAAATGCAAATGGACTTTTATTACTCGGTTCCCAAGATGTTTGTCAGCGCTGTTCTTTAAAAGCAGACTGTTATCATCACTGTTTTATTTGTCAAAAATATTTTCATGCAGTGAGGTGTTCTAAATCGAGTACAGATGATATTTGTACCCAAATCTTTTTCAATGCTTAAATAAGTTATGATGATGACACCGGTAAGAAAAAATTTGATTCGAACACCAAAAGGTCAGGGGCTTGGCCTACTTAGTTGTCGGATTTTCGATCGCTCTTTTGTTAAGCGGTGTTTTAAATGCCAACACTTTGTTAATAATTTTCCGAGTGTTCTAATCAATCCCCTAACTGTTCTATATGTGCGAATGATCCTGAAACGAAAGATTGTACTGCTTCCCCTAATGATAAAGTCTATATAAGTCTGAATTAATTGTAAAAACATAAAAAACCTCATAATCATCGCGGCTCTTCTATAGATTGTCCATCATATTTGGATGAAAAGCATGAATTGATCAAGGATTGATCGTTTAAACTAAATGATCAACTTCCACTAACAGTTATCAATAATCTGCAGAATACGATTCCAGTACCTAATACAATACCATATAGTAAATAATTACATGGAATGTATAATCACTCTGTAACAAATATGATGCGGAACATATCATTGTGAGTCTAATTTCGTATTTATATCTGAAACATGGCTATCTCAAAATTCAGGACATATTGAAGCTTATTTCAAGTCAATTAATTATAATTTATTTCATAAATTAGGAGTTAACTCAATGACAAAAAAAATGATTGGAATGATGAAGACCTCGGATTCACCCTTATAAAGAGGCAAAGCAGTAGATATGCTGCAGTTCAGTTGAATGACCTTGACTTTGCTGATGATATTGTACTGTTCTCTGAAATGATTGAGCAAGCACAAATACTTCTAACCAGGGTTGAAAGAGCAGCAGAAGAGGTGGGTTTGTATTGTAATGCCAAGAAAACAAAGATGATGACTTTCAATCAAGAAATTGAAACTCCTATTAATGTTATTGATGGGAGTAGCCTTGGAATTGTTGATGACTTTAAGTACCTTGGTTGCTATATATCAAGCTCCTCGAAGGATGTGAAAGTAAGGAAAGCGTTAGCCTGGACTGCTCTAAACAAGTTGAACAATATCTGGAAATCGAACTTGCCAAGAAAATTGAAGCTTAGTGTTCTAACTACGTTAGTTGAGTCTATACTTTTGTATGGTTGTGAAAGTTGGACATTAGATTCTAAGCTAACGAAAGAACTTGATGGCTGTTACACTAGGATGCTAAGGGCGGCACTAAATATTAACTGGAAGGATCATGTAACGAACGAGGAATTATACCAAGGACTGGATAAACTATCAGAAAAAATAAAGAGACGTCGTTTGAAGTTAGCCGGTCATTGTCATCGTCACAGAAATGAGGAAGTTGCAGGTTTAATGTTACTTTGGCAACCAAAACATGGGGTAGCAAAGAGAGGTCGACCAACATTCAACTACATTGATCAACTAGAAAGAGATACTGGGTTGGCACGTGATGAAATGGGAAGATGCATGGAGGACAGGGAGCAGTGGAGAAAACTCATCGCAGCTCGGGAAATTCACCCGGATTAAGTCAAGTAAGTCAAGTCAATATGTTTCAAATTAATTTAAACTTTAAAAGTGCTGATAAGTAGAATAAGTAGAAAAAGACTGTCATGGATTTTTGACAACGAATTCTAGGTTTCCTGTAGTAGGTTTTTTATAAAAGTGATTAGACTAAACGAAGGGCAGTTACAGAACTTTGTCTGACATAATTGTACTTATTCCTGTAGCCCCGTTTTTTAATGAGATATCTGTAGTAATACGATTTGCTATTTTAAAACATGGTATCTGCAGATCGGGTATACAAACAAATGTATTTTTGTACATGATTAACATATCTTATCATCTCTAGTTTCGTTACGACAATCTAACAACTTTATTTGGTGTGCTGTGCTTTTTGTCAACGATTTTGTAGTGAAAGGGAAAGGGAAGTTCCTGACTTTATTTTGTGGTTCTAATTCAAAAGATTTTGTGTATACTTTATGTAAATCTTTATGTATGTAATACTAATTTTAAGGGGACTTTATTTAGCAGCCTCTGGTGACCTTTAAATGAGAGACCTGATACTGCAGCGAAACAAGGGAAACTAAAATTCTTAATTTGTTAGGCAACCTACATAGTCGGAACCATGTGTGGCGAGATAAGATAAATCACTACAAATTTTTGTCTGGAAAAATACGGTCCTTTTTATTACATGCCTGGAAAATTAATATAAAATACAAAATGATATCTTGCTTATGTCATATCTGGAAATTTGATTGATAAATGAGTGTGGCAACCCTGATCATTAAAAAGTTATTTTATTTCAATATGTTTATGATTCTGATGATATAGATTACTTTTACCACCGTCATGTGTAGTAATTGCACTATATGTAGTAACTAACTATATGTAATATCTTTTTGACACTGCATGTAGTAACTGCACTATTATGTAGTAACTTTTCGACACTATATGTAGTAACACTATATGTAGTAAAAATACCATATGTAATAATTTTTTGAAATGGCATTATATGTATTAAATTAGTTAACCTTATCAATACCGGCTGAAAATTTAGTGTCAGCTATCCGTTAACTACTGGAATGGTATAAGTTTTAGGACATTTCCTAAAAATTCAAGTTGGTTAATTTTTTAAAAATATTTTACTTATTTTTAGGCCCGCGGGCCCGTTTTGGGGGTCTAGTAGAGATATTTAGGGGTTGTTACCCTAAAATTAGCCAAATTTAAGCTCTAATAACTTTGTGTTGGTATAAATATACATGATAATACTTGGCATGCTGATTATTCAGCGCTTTTTAAACCATCTAAAAATGGCGAATATATGACGTCAGCATTGTGTCAAAACCAAATATGTTTAATCTATTAGGGAGAAGCACTGTACCAATTTTCAGCAAAATTGGACGTCCCAAAGTGAAGTTATTGTTGGAAATTCTGTTTTCTGGCACTTGACCCTGTTTCGGGCCCAAAATTCTGTGGTTAAACAACTTTTGAACCATAAGCGCTAACTTCAACTTCGGGTTGAAGTTTTCAGGATAGATAGAAAATCCTAAAAACGTAAGTAAAAAATAATATTAAGGAGGAAATTAAAATTATTCGAAAATAAGTGTTTTTTTTTATGAAAATACTAATGACGTCATGGATATTTGCGCCATTATGGCATTTTTCGAAATTTCTTTTTCTAAAAAGCAGTTCATATATATGTCATATAAATTTCAGGTTTATACCTTTAACACAGCCTGAGAATAGAAGGGGCCGACCAACTCGGTGAGAGAAAGTCTAAAAAATCCCAGTATTGATAAGGTTAAATTTAAGAGATACAAGAAATTCTAGAGTATTTTGCAATACTTTTCAAAAACATTTTGTTTTAGTTTCATGCTATTATCTAAGCACTTAGTTTGAACTGATTTAGTTAAAAAATATATTGATCTTTAAACTAAGATTGATAACATGATTTACAAACAGAGATCAATACAAAAAAAAGTGTACTTTACTCTGCTACATAAAGTATCGGAAAAAACTTTTTTATTACATATAGTGTTTTTACTACATATAGTGCTAAGCCTTACTAAATATAGTGTTACTACATATAGTATCGAAAAGTTCCTACATATAGTGCAGTTACTACATATAGTGTCGAAAAGTTCCTACATAGTGCAGTTACTACATATAGTGTCAAAAAGTTATTATATATGGTGAGTGTCAAAAAGTTATTACATATAGTGGTTGCCAACTCGTATTCGAGTATGACCATTTTTATATATTTCTTTGTTTCGTTAAATTTTATGAGATCTTAATTGGCTTTTCAGCCCAGCTAAGCTTTTACAAGCTTTGTCGCAATGTATGCAGCATAGAGGATTGGTCTGATTCGGTATTAAGTTTGGTTCGTGAATCTTCATATGTCTTTTGAGACCAGGTGCAGATATACAAATCTTTCCACAGTGTTGGCAAATCTTATCATTTCTGATGTTATAATCTACCCTGGCTCTAGGCGCATGCACTCTCATGTGACTTTGATACCCTGTCAGTGATAGACATATTCTTCCACATATTCCACAAACGTGTTACTGTACGTGTTTCCAATATTCGGCACAATAATTTCCCTCTTTCTAATTGATCTCATAAACGCCTTGTGGGAAATACTGTTTTTTTTTCAAAAGTATTTGTTCCATCGAATATGGTTTTTCTCCATACAGCGCGATCTTGTGCCATTTGCTCCCAGTTATCGACATTGATTGATGATTGTTTCAAAATAAATTTTAACCTATCTTTGAAGCGCAAAA
>JAUOBW010265653.1:0-11003 GCA_032360285.1 Lepidozona retiporosa | reverse complement strand
ACGTATGCTGATAGACGTCTAAGTGTGAGATGTAAATAAGACGTCTCTGAGATGAAGCACCTGAGACGTCTAATCACGAGATGTTTATGAGACGTCTCAGAGATGATTAAATCTAGACGACTCAGAAAATATATTTTGAGATGTCTCAATGACGTCTTAAAGAGGCTTTGATATAGACGTCTAAATATCAACGTCTCACAGACGTCTCATACTACTCTCAGACATCTCAAGACGTTCGAGACGCCAATGAGACGTCTAGGAGACGTCTCGTGCTTACTGGGATGGGGGGCTTATACGTGAGTGCGAGCTTATTTGTCAAAGTAGAGTTCTAGAGAAGGGGCATATTCGGGAGGGGGATTATTCGTGAGTGGGGGCTTAATCGTATATTCACGGTATACATATCTTAATAAAAAAGTATTTTAAGCATTAATTTGGTTATTTTTAGGCTAAAATTTCAAAAATTGTATCTGTAGGGAGGAGGGGCTTTTGAAAACCAGATAATTATATTTTATATATTCGTATAAAAATAAAGTTACAAAAGCGAAATAGACGACTATACATTTATGTCCCTTCCGTAAAGAATAAATAAGTTACTGGTAAGGACTTGCATAAATTATAAATTAACTTGAAACGAAATTTAAGAACTAAATTATATATATATTGAGAAATTATACTATGCATACACAATTAGAATAGGGGAATATCGAACCTTTCGGACGATTTAAGATAAGCAATAGTTTATTTAAGAATTTTTTCTTTCTTTATATTTGATTTCATATCTACTGTGTATCTATTGTCAGCATTATATTATCTTTAATAGACTGTCAACTATGTTTTAAATGCCTAATTCTTTATAATCTCAAAGTATTGGGCAGCAGGGCGACTTTATAGGACATTAAATTTCTTCAAAATGTGGCCATTCTGAAAATTTTTGGACAGTGTGGCAAATCAATTTTGCTAAATCCTAAAACTGTATTTTTGTTTGGAATATTTTCAAGTCAAAATATGTATAGGTTTGTTCATTCATGCTGTTGAAGGTAATCCATATATTTTCGCAACGTAAGCCCTGAAAAGCACATAAGACACTACAAAAAAGTTGAGCACTTCCACATGTACAATTTCGTCGCGAGCATAGGTTTTGAGATGCACATTTTCATAAAATCGTTTTAAGAACTTCATGAGGTTAAGCGGCCACATTTGGTCGAATCATTGTCAGAACTAAGGAAGTAAGTTAGTATTTATTTCGCCAACAATTTACATTAGACATTATAAAATAAAAATAAATAAACTAAAAGATGATGGCAAGGATAAGCACAAAAATTCAACTGTTCCTTTACATGGCCAATGAATTGTCCAAAGAAGGGCACAACCATCCAATATAACTACTAACAGTGGTGATTGTATACGTCCATACAGTTCAACTTTAAAGTTTTTTTTTAATGAGGATTTTTGATTATACCCCACGCATATTACATCTGACTTAAACAGTGAAGTGGGTATTGGTGATAATTCATGTTTTAATGTAATTATATTAGTGCAAAGTAAGAAGACACATAACACAAGCATATATAATTTGAAGATGTTATTATAAACGAATTTATACCGGCAATAACAGGGGGAAGTATATGTTCTGATAATGAAAGACAGTTATTGGCACTTCCTATAAAACTAGGCGGCCTTGGGATTGACATATTACATACTACTACAAACCAACAATATGAATCGTCAAGGGAAGTTACAAAACCATTAGTTGAAAGCGTTATTAACCAATCAAAGCACTTCAGACAAAACGATGTTGAACTAAAGAAAATAAAAAAGAGCATACAATTAAAGAAGAATGAAAAAAATCGTGGAATATTATCAGTGCTTCGTGATAACATGAACGAAAAAGATAAAAGACAAAACGAGATTCTACAGGAGCCAGGATGTTCAAATTGGTTGAACATAGTCCCATATGAAGAGTTTGATTATTCTATGTCTAAACAAGAGTTTTGGGATGCTATCAGATATTATTGCCTCATATTTTAAATCTATTGGCTATAATATTTTTCACAAACCTAGACTGTCAGGCAGAGGTGGGGGAGAGGCTCTATTAGCATTAAATAAATACAACCTTAACTTGATTCCATGCGATACTTTTAATTCCTTTGAGCTCATCCTCCTTAAAATATCTAACCTTGAAACAGCTGATGTGGCTCTTAGTGATCACTTTCTAATTCCATTGAAATTAAATTTTGATAAACATGAACCCACATATAAAGAGATACAAACTAAAAATTATAAGAATTTTAATGAACAAATATTCCACTCAGATCTTAATGAACGACTAAATATTATTGATTTTTCTACTTCTAGTTTTAACGAGTTAATTACTTCTTATAATAAGGTATGCACTGCCACTCTTGATGCTCATGCTCCAATAAAAAATAAAGTAAAAAATATTGTACCAAATACCCCGTGGTTTGATGCGGAGTACAATACATTGAGACGTCTCCGTAGAAAAACAGAAAAGAAATATAGAAAATCTAAACTTCTTGTTGATAAACAAGAATTTGTACGACTTAGAAAAGCAACAACTACTCTAGCCAAAAACAAAAAAGTTTCATTTTACTCTAACAAAATTATGAATGCTAAAAGTAACGTTAAAACATTGTACTTAGTGGATAATAATTTACTCAATAAAACTGAAGAAAAAGTGTTTCCATCTTCCAAATCGAATATTGACCTTGCAAATAAATTTTCAACTTTTTTGTTGAACAAATTAAAACAATTCGAGATAGTTTTCAAACACAAACATCAGATTGCACTTATCTAAATAATTATCCTAAAATACCTCACCTCGCGTTCTTTCAACCAACTTCTGTTGATGAATTAAATGAAATTATAAAACAATCAGGTATAACGTCATCCCCTAATGACACGCTCCCAAAAAAATTGATGAAAGAGGAATTATTACTCCCGATATGGTGCTCGCTTATTAATTGCTCGTTAGAAAATGAGATATTACCAGATTAAAAGAGTCGATCATTAACCCCTTAATTAAAGATCGGTCTGTTAGCAAAGAGATATTAAAAAACTATCGACCTGTGTCAAACCTGCCTTTCATTGAGAAAATGTTAGAGTTGTACTAAAGCGGTTAAATGAACACATGGAATCACAAAAATTGTTTACTCCCAATCAATATGGATTCAAGAAATCTCACAGCACTGAATCGCTTTTAATAAAGATAACCAATGATGTACTTATAGCTAGTGATAAGAAATCTGCAACAGTGTTATTATTGCTTGACTTGAGTGAAGCTTTTGACACCGTTGACCATCATATCTTAGGAATATACCTTTTTAACATGTTGCTACCATTTTTAAAATCCGCTGAACGAATTATCGCTCAGAGTCCTGGATCCAAATTAGAGGGACAGCTTCGAGAAAAAACATTAGAGTCTGCTGTTGTTTCATAGCAGATTTGCTGTTTATTATTTGTTTTTTAAATATTTTAAGTAGTTTTTCTTTATAAAATATCACATGGGTAGACGAATATGTTCTGTTATTAACTGTAGTAATGGAACTTACCAGTTAGATAGATGGAAAGACGAGGAATTGTGTAAAAACGAACTGAGTTCACAGTCAATGTCAATGTGAGCCTCCATTTAAATTATATTCATTCCCAAGTGAAAAAAGAAATAGCGAAAAACGTCAAGAATGGTTAAAGCTTCTTAAAAGAGAGGATTCCAAAAGAAAATCATGGAAACCTACATTAGATGACAGGGTTTGTTCAATCCATTTTGTGGACAAAATCCCAACTCCTGTCAACCTATACCCTACTTTGAATATGGGATACGAAATTACCCCTAAAAATGCTAGAAGACCATTATTCCGCTCACCTGTACCGATTAAAAAACAAAAGGAAATTTTTCTTACTCCTTCTTCAACACCAACAGCATCATCGTCTTCTTTTACTTTTCCGCCGCCTGATGGAAATATATTTTGTTCTGCGACAAATTCAACTTCTTCGTCAACCTCAGATTTGGTTTCATCCACATTAATAGCACCTTCTTTTCCATCATCAACATCAATAGAAAGTGATGCCACTACTTCTGTTTTGTCGACATCAGATGATATTGATATGGATATTGTTGCTTCTTCACCTTCTTCATCGGCAGCATCTTCTAATAATGTATCTATAGCTTTAAACATTTTACGTCACAATCACAATGAACATTGTTATTCTTTGAATGTTGATAATTTAATTTCAAAGGAATGTGCAACATGTGTTATGAAAGACGATTTTATAAATTATTTAGTAAACAAAGTTACCATTTTAAACAGAGAACTTATGTCTTTAAAGAAAAAACCTGTGAAAAAAAAAGAGTTTGTTTTGGTTGTAAAAAGGGTTTCACGTGGAAAGCTATTAGTACAGATAAAAAAATGAATTTTTATACTGGTTTAGAATCTATTAACTTATTTAATGCAGTTTTTGATTTGCTATCACCTTATTTGAACAAAGTTCGTTATTGGCGTGGTGTTACTCGTGCTAGAAAACTTGTTCCTGGTCGTCGAACATTTCATCGTGTACCAGCAAAAAAGTTATCGTATAAAGATGAATTTTTGTTAACTCTCATGAAGCTAAGACTTAGCCTTCTAACTGAAGATTTAGCTGATAGATTTGAAATATCTACTGCTCTTTGCTCTATGACCTTTTCTACATGGATTAAATTAATAAGTCGTTTGTTAGGTGATGCACTTGTAGTTTGGCTTCCTCAAGAATCTATTAGGGATAACCTCCCTTCTGATTTTATAAAAGCTGGTTATCATAAATGTCGTGTTATAATTGATTGCACTGAAGTTTTTATTGAAACACCAAAATCATTGGAAAATCAAGCAGCTACTTATTCTGATTATAAGCATCACAATACGTGTAAAATTGTTATTGGTATATCACCATCTGGTTATATAACTTTTGTTTCTAAAGCCTATGGCGGACGATGTTCGGATAAATTTGTCACTAATGATTGTGGTTTTTACGATCTATTAGAGTATGGCGATGAAGTTATGGCAGATCGTGGATTTCAAATTAAGGAAGAACTCTACTTGAAATTTTGCTCTTTGTCTGTACCTCCTGGGGCCAGAGTTAAAAGTCAAATGACGAAAGATGAAGTTAAGAAAACAAGTGAGATTGCAAACCTAAGAATCCACGTAGAGCGAGCAATAAATCGTATCAAAACATACCGCATTCTAAAGTCAGTATTGCCGATTACTTTGTTACAGCATGTTGATGATATTGTGAAATCTTGTGCTGCATTGTGTAATTTGAAGCCAGTGTTGATTAAATAAAAAAAAGTGACTTAGTTAACTTACATTTACCATAGTTTAGATATTTTATTTGTATTTAATATATTTTAAATTTATACTAACCCATGCTAGCATGGAAAATGGACGTAAAACTGTATAAGAAGATATGTTTTTTGTAACATTTTCAGGAGAGTGATCGGTTTTAAAATGTTTAATTTTTAAGGTTAATATCTAAGTGTACATCATTTATGAGGTTAACATGAATTTTATTATTTTTTACAGACTTTTAAGGTTAATGGGCATTTTATTATTTTTTAAATAAAATAAATAAATTGTATACAGAATGGCCAAAAAATTTGTTTTTTTAATATTATTTTTTTCAAAAGACGTTCATTATTATATTTTTAAAAGTTTGTCCATGATTAACAAAGATTATTCTCTATCATACTGCGGAAACAGGATATGCGTTAAAAATTTAATTCTTGATTTAATAACCCAAAAAGGCTCTCGGCCAATCAGAATGCTCAATTTTCAAAATCTGATTAAATGATTCAGTATTTTTTTGTAAAAGGAATATATATATATATAGATGTTTTATTATTTCAAATTTTTGGAAACGGGATTAGACGCTTTATTATCTTTTGTATAGGGTATTATGCTGCGGCATCATGTTTGCAAAGGGAATAGACGTTTATCGTTTTTTGCAAAGGGAATAGACGTTTCATATTTTTTTTAAAAGGGAATTAAATGTTTCATTATTTTTTCTATAGAGAATAGGTTTTCATCATTTTTTGAAAAGGGAATAGATGTTTCATTATTTTTTTTGTATAGGGAATAGGTTTTTCATATTTTTTTTTCAAAGGGAATAGACCTTTTATTATTTTTTTACGGGAAATAGTCGTTTTCATAAAAAGGGAAATAGGCGTTTCATAATTTTTTAAAAAGGGAATTAGACGTTTCATTATTTTTTGTATAGTGAATAGTCGTGTTGTCATTTTTGCAAAGGGAATATATGTTTCATCATTTTTTTAAAAGGGAATTAGACGTTTCATTATTTATTTTGTATAGGGAATAGGTTTTTGATATTTTTTTGCAAAGGGAATAGACATTTCATTATTTTTTTAAAGGTATCCCAAAGTACTCTGACAAGTTGGGCTTATATTAAAGAGAATAAAAAATGCTGAATAATGCTATTTATTTTGTGTAAAAATCTCGAACCGTTCTCTAGAAATCAAAGTTTTAAATTTTCAGAGCAAATGTAAACTAGCCTTTAATTTTGAAAGTTATGACATCACATTTGGCATACCCCTATTTTTAACATCACTCTTTTATCTGTAATTTGAAAAGTATTAAAAATAAAAAATAAATTTAAACCGTTCTCAAGTGAAGGCCGTTTGAAGGTTCTTAAAAAATGTGTTTTGTGGCCTTTCATTTTTATTTCTGTGATGTTACTAGATTCCAGTTGTATGTGGCTTTACTTGCGAATTATTGAGAGTTAGACCATGGAAAATTTAAAAAATATATTGTTGTCACAGAATATAATTTTTTTGTGATTTTTTTAAATCTTTAATCAAGCATAACTTGAGAACGGTTTAAAATTCTTCGAAAAAAAATAAATTCTTTGATCATTTTTTATGCTCTTTCATTTGACAAAATATGAAACAAACTTATTTTTATAGTGTTCAGTCCCTTTAATAATTTTTTGCGTCGATAATTACTTTTTCAGGCTGCCACATTTCAAATCGAAGAATTGGAAATTGAGATGAAGCAAGTATCAAAGGCATTTCAAACGGTTTCCCAGTGTCTTCCTGAATGCATGGAAAGAGATCAGATGAAACAGACGATTCGTAAATCCCGACTGCGATACTTTCAACTGCTTGACGATATTGCTCGAAAAAAACAGATGTTTCGATCTTTTGAGACAATTTTAAGACAATATATAGACTGTGGAAAATCAGTGAAAGGGTGGTTAGATGCGGCCGAAGTTCGCTGTGAATTGTTTATTTCAGATTATAACAATCACGAGGTGATGATGGACAACGAAGAGGTTATCGAGGTATGATCATTATATCGACTATAGTTTTACTCCAATATTTTAAAGCTGATCTACGATTATATAAGGGCAACTCAAAATAAAATATACTTTCTCCTTTGTTATTTGTTGTAGTTACAGCTATTTTTCTTAACAATATTTTAGTCCTAACAATATAATGCAAATCATGTTTAAAAAATATTTAAACAAAGATATTATTTTAATTACATACTAAGCTTTTAATATAATTACACTCTTGGGATTTAACCAACGTTACAAGAAAGTTTTCTTGTAATTATGAATTAGCAAAATACAAAGGATTACCGTAAAACGAAACAACAACGTCTGACGAAGATTAATACTGGAACAAAAAACTCGAGGAAAACCAGAGGAAACCTTGCTATTTATGCTGGATAAGTAACTTTAAATAAGTTTCTTTGGTTAAAAAATATAATTCGATGTTTAGAATATAGCTAAATGATTATAAATAAATTATTAGATAATAAATAATAGATAATAGATAAATGATTTTAATTGGTTCTTTTAAAAGAACAAATTATTTATTGGCCAAACTATAAACAATCAGGAAATACAAGGATTTTACTACAGATTTGTTTACTCAAATTATGACAGTAAAATTGTGTGCCGCTAGAACGCGCATTATATTATTGTAGATTCTCTTTAAACCTTTGCAGTTCAATCATTGAAATGTTTTGAGAAATAGAATCATTCAAGAAAATGTTATTTTTTCGAAATAAACATTCTGCACACTCTCCTACACAGAGGCTAATAAGTTTTACAGTTTCAAATATATGGAATATGCGGAAATATGTAACAGACAATTTGGGTTCCTGTTAGGAATTTTATTTTTAGCTCTTTAGAGCTTGTCGAATGTAAATGTAAACTCAAAATAGCAGAAAACTAACCTTTGCCTAGGAGAGTAGATTCTACAGGTAAAGTAAAATTACATATTTCTGCTTTATAGCTGCTCCAAATTATGATTAACAGCTATTGCTAAATTTAATGACAGCCTCCTACGCAGAGCTTAGTTATCTGCTGTGATTTTGCTTCATCCGATATAGGCACTATACCGTGGGTCTGTATTTTGATGTATTAAATATGCCTTCATGATTAAGATAAACAATTCAAAATAAGAAGGGGTAGATAAAATGGATGCAAATATCCAAACCGGGTTTACGTAGTAAATAGAGAGATAGCGTATAAAATAATTAAAAAAAAACGTGAATAGGTGGAAAGGTAAGTAGGTATGCAATAGTGGCCGGGTGGTTAACCTATCACTACATGGTTGATGGTAGCCAAATTGTAACTGTGTCAGCTAACCGTTAACCGGACCGGTCTATGACTTTTGCTAATATTTAAAGCGTCGGTAACTAATTTTTGGCTCTGATGACCGGTAGAGATATCGTTGGAGTTTTAACCTAAAATTTTCCAAATTTAGACTCTTGTAACTATTTTTGGCGTGCACATGCATATTAATACATTGGGCCAAAAATGAGCTCCTAAAATTCTTCGAATGGCTCTTGGATCGATTTTAGTGTTTTTCTAAAAATAGTGTTTTTCTAAAAATAGTGTTTTTCTAAAAATGTACTTTGGACCGTAATAACAGTATTATTTTTTCCTAAAAATTACATACAATTATCTTATAAATGCCAAAACATAATAGAAAAATATTAATCAATAAAATAAATAAGAGATTTTTTTAAAACAACAAACGAGATTTTGCCCAAAAATATTGCTGATGTCATCAATAATTCTAGAATTATAGCATTCCTCTAGTTATATTTTAATGGGGTTCATTTATAGGTCTACCTCTTCTGAAAATTTCAAGTTTATACCTATAAAGCAGTCTGCGAAAAGATGAGGTTTGACCCACCCCCTCCCAACGTTGAGACAAAGTCTAAAAAGATCCTGTATTGATAAGGTTAATACATTGGGTGTCCGAAAGTTCGTTGGTTAGAACCATGTCTTCAACTTTGTTGAACTTCTCACACATTCCTGTGAATATCGCACTTCCATCTAATTCTCTTGTAAAGAAAATTTATATCGTAGAAATTATTGTTATGTTATGTGTGTTGCCTATCATCATAACCCACTGCGCCCTCTAGTGGATGATAAATCCATGCATCATAACCCACTGCGCCCTATATTGGATGATAAATCCATGCATTGGTTGATATACCAGTAAATAAATAATAAACTAAAATATATACAATCTGTGGTCGCGGTATGCGGGTTAAAATAACCTCAAAGGCCTTGCATTGGATAGCTCTTTACTTCTGCTTATGTGAGATTTCCATGCTGTTAAAACATTTTTGTAGGACCTGGTAACTTAGGGTTAAGCTGCTTAAGCACCAGCAGATTCGAAAACGGTCATGAAGTTCATCATGAACGATAAAAATAGCCTTCATTTTTAAAGCATAGAACATACCAAATACATGATCAAAATCGAGCAGATGGTTGCACCAGATCAATGAAATTCGATAAGCTATCAAATTCAAAATCGGTCCTAGCTTCCTTAGACAACCATCACTAGACAAAATAGTAAAACTATTTATTGAAGAATGTACATACGAAATCAACGACACTGAAGCTGCCGTACAACAGTGCATGTCAAAAATAAAAAGCCAATACATGGATTTACAATATAATCAGACCTGTGAATTTAAACTTAAATCTTATGAAATATCGTTTAATTTAATCTAAATTTTTATGCAAATCAATCACTTAGGATATTTTATAGTCCAATATGCATCGCGTTGTTACATTGTAAAACTGTTTTTAAAAGTAGTATATCGTCCTACTTACGAGTGGTCGCCCTGGCGGGCGACCAGCTCTTCAACTTTTTTAATTTTGGTCGTCCGCAAAAATTATTGGTCGTCCTGACTTTTAATACTTCTACGTCCGCGAAACAGCCATTTAAAATACAGCTTACCATACTAAATCACTTATAATATTAGTTTTCTTTCACTTTATTTAGATATTTTTTTGATTTTTGTGGATAAAGACGATGGTAAAAGCTGAAAAACGGTACTGCAGTTGGTTTTGTCCATTTTATTTGTTTGGCAAAGCGTTTGATCAGCGAACCGGACCTTGAGGAGAGACAACAACATCGACGGTAGCCGAAAATCATAACTATCCAATCCGTGAATTTCAACCCGGGGTTTTAGTCGCTTTCTTAGTGCATGTACGTTACACCGCTCTGGTTTATTTTTTGATCTGTACCAGTATTTGTCTGTTCCCTCTTATACCCATAAGGGGCCTTTACATTTATTAGAAAACAAGTCGGAAAATAAATACGGGGTTCCGTAACTCTCCATTGAGCCAACCTTGTTGTTTAGTCCTATGGTTGCAAATGCAAAGATGTTAAAAAACACTAAGTACACACAAAACGTGTTAGTTAGTTTCATTTAATTCATAAACGAACAAATTTACAAGCCTAAAATATAAAAACCATAATATACGACTACAAATATATATTGCAACTTTTTATGTATTGAACATATTTCCAAACAGATCACGTTTAACCGGAAGATATACGCCCTTAAAAATAAAAAATATATATATATAGTAAAACTATATTTCCAAAAGCATTGCATCAAATTACTTGAAAAATTGCGAAAGCATGAAACATCATGTAGTAATTTTATAGTTAAATAACCTTA
>JAUOBW010265652.1:0-17942 GCA_032360285.1 Lepidozona retiporosa | reverse complement strand
TGATATTTAACTATTATTTATAAACATTATTGATTTGAAAGTACATTTATACCGTTTAAATTAATTTACACAACATAATAAGTGTACAGCAATCTCCGATTTGGCAAATAGACCAAGACTAGACTAAAATATTAAATGGTGTGGTCAGAATAGCCTGCACATTTATGAGGATAAAAAGATAAACATAGAGGCAAAACTCCCCAAATCTATACTTCGTCCTTTCCGCAACAAATTTTTTTGAATATAATAGAATAGAATAGAATAGAAGTAAGGATTATCCACAATCACTATTTCTCAATAGAAATGTGCTCGGCTGTGTATACGGTAATTAGAGAATTTTAATTAGAAACTTGTTATTTTAAAAACTTATGTAGTGATAAAATCTAGGAAACACTAAAATGTTGAACAAATTCATGATAGTTATTGCACAAATAATATTTTAAGTTTTTCTTAAATAAATTATTTTCAGATGTTTCTCTTAAAGTGAAAGGAAGAGAATTCCACATTTTCGGGCCTATACACTCTTAAACTTAGTCTGGTCAGAGTGACCAGATAAATCCGGTCTACGAGTTGTCCATGAATTGACTACATTAATCTGGTCCCAGTGACCAGCTTTGTAGACCAGATTTAGCTAGTCACGTTGACCAGATTAGGCTGGTCAGGTAGACCAGATTTTACTGGTCAGGTAGACCAGATTTCTCTGGTCAGGTAGACCAGATTTTACTGGTCAGGTGGACCAGATTTAGCCTGGTCACGGAGACCAGATAAATCTGGTCACAATGACTACCTTAATCTGGTCAGCAGATTCTGGTCAGGTAGACCAGATAAACATAGTCAATTCGTGGACAAAACGTAGACCGGATATGTCTGGTCATGTAGACTAGGTTTGTCTGGTCATAATGACTTGATTCATCTAGTTAAAACTGGTTTGTTCAATTGATACAAAAGTTGTTAGGTTTATTATTATCAATAATATTTACAAAACATAAGTAATCCTAATCATATAAATATTACAATAAAAGTTTTGCTAAATAAAAGACTCAAAACAACCAAAAAAATAATATTAAAACCTAGTGATTAGAAAAATGATTACACCACTTTTTTAAAATAAACAACTACTTTTATAAACAACTTTAAAGAAAGAAACTTTAATCGTATAAGTACTTCGCGGAAATTAACTTTCGCGAATGAGGCACTCAGCGTTTTTCGCGAACTCGCGAAAGTTTCTTCCTTTAAAGTATTGAAAATGATATATTAGTTCTGGAGCCCGCGATGATTTCAACTAAAATTTATCATAAGTTTTGACACCCTAAACTTGAAGAATATAATCTTTGTCAGCCTGAATGTTTTTGGTGACCGCTCGAATAAGAAAAAGGGGTGTGAAGCTCAAAATTTTATTATAAGTTTTTTTTGCAACTATGTGGAGTATAAAAAAGAAAATTACTAAAACGTTATTGAAATAGAAAATTATTAGGACTAAAGTGGTTTAGTGTAACTAACAATATAATTTGTTGTTCTTAACACAATCTGGAAATTTATATTGAAAAAACAAGCAATCTCATTAAGTAACTTCGGATATGAAAATTGTTATAAGAATAAGGAATTAAAGTTCTGACCAAAATTCCATATAGTTACACAAATCGTGTATTAATTGCATCTTATAAACACCGGAGGATGTGACCAACAAGCCAAAAATTAAACAATCTTTTGCTAACTGTAAACCTGACTGTTCCCATTCTGTGACATTTTCGTAAAATAAAAATAAATATTAAAATGAATAGCTGTTGAAAGATGTTTTCAGTATTTTTGCAAAAAAGAGGGATATTAAAATTAAACCAGACATTAAGTTACAAATAGTGATAAATCAACAATATACACTGTATAAAGTAGTTAATTTAAATGTTAAACAAAATAAATCAAGAATTTAGTTTATGTAAAAGTTTGGAAACTTTAGCAGACTTTTTGATACCATCGTTAATCCCAAGAAGCGCGTTTTGGAAAAAAGAAAGGGTGTTTTCCATTAACGGTGTGTATGCGATGTTAAAAACGTAGTAACAAGCCATTACGCTTATTACAGCACTGAACAAATCTGATGTTTCGGAGACAATTATCCCCTCGACATATGTATACAGGACGTCGCCACTCGAACGTAATTTGGGGTAACTTGATACTTCGTCTGTCACAAGATACATTGTATCGATGTCTTCGTGGAGCTGACCCATCAGAATAAATATTGATGCGCAACACTTCATATCTAAAAAAGGCAGACGATTTTGGAAATTTAATCAGCCCTGAACGTCACATAGTGTGCAGAGGGGTACTTTTAAAGGAAGAAACTTTCGCTGGAAGAAAGTTTCGCGGTTTCGCGGTTTTTAGGGCCTTTCCGCGAAAGTTTCTTCCGCGAAATTTTCTAAAACGTGTTGTCCGCGAAAGTTTTTTCCCGCGAATTTTTCTAAAACATGTTGTCCGCGAAAGTTTTTTCCCGCGAATTTCTTTGTAAATTTAGTTCCCAGTGAAGGCTTTTTATGTTAATTGTATTTAACTACTCAGTAAAAGCAAAAAACAAGTATCGTTGTCTTATTTTTTTGAGAAAAAAGGCTTAGAAACTATAACAAAGGTGATAAAGAAGCAGAACTATAATTTTTGTAATTTTTTTCAACGAGAAAATAAACTACGGAAAACAAGAGCGAAGCGAAAAGCAAAGCCATACGAATGTTATTTGCCCCAGTTACTGCCAATAACAGTAAATCATATGACTCATCTACCAACTCCGAAGATTGCGAAGACATTATAATCATAGACGACTAAGAATATTATATAGTATTTTTTTGTGATAAAATAATTACAACATTCATATCCTTTGTTTTATATTGTTTTTTAATACTTCATTATTTTTCCCGTAAAAAATTTCCAAATTGCTCGTCCGCGAAAGTTTTTTCCCGCGAAATGTCGAAATTTAAGCCAACCGCGAAAGTTTTTTCCCGCGAAATACAAAAATTTTTCTTCCAGCGAAAGTTTCTTCCTTTAAAGTATCAGCCAGCCCTTTTAAACGATCCCCCCTTTTTGGTACCCCCCCCCTTTTCGGAAACCTCCTTTCCCCAGCGCTCGTCGCGGCGTTTTCCACTTAATTTAAAATGTGTCAGCAGTAAAATTTGGAATGAATAAAGATAAATTATTAGCTAAAATAGAAAACTTTTAGAGTATTATAACTAACTTTTAAGACAATTATTAGTAAAAAATGACTTAAAACACTGATATCTGGCTGTACTTTACTTTTTTTGAAAAAGATAGTAAATACGTGGATGTGAAAATCTTCACTCCCCCTTTTAAAGATCCCCCTCTTTTTCCGTAAAAATTCCGAGCCCCCCCCCCTTTTCCAAATTTCGAAAGGTGCCAGCCCCCCCCCACCCTTAAGAAAGGGGAGGTGCGAACTATGCATTAGTGGTAAACTTGGTAATATTGGAGCTAGTTACTCATTGGGAAAGGGAAAACTCTCATATCTTCCGAAACTTATGACAAACCATGTTTCGTACAGCAATTTCTTTTAAAGGCCAATTAAGTCGCAAATTTTACCTAATGTTTTTAAGCAAAAAATCACTAGAATAACAAGCTAAATACTAACCGCCATTGACTGAACAGTTTTTGAAAAAAAAAGAATATTGTTATTTTGGGCTGCAATTTCTTAATAGGAGATGCATCAAGGAGGTGTAGTACCGCATTTTTTTAAAAAAATGGGTATTTCTCCGAAAAAACGTTAAGACTTGAAAAAATTCTTTAAGTATGTGAAAAAAAAAAAGAATAATAGGGAAAAAAAAAATGGAGGGGTCGATTTTGCCCCCCCCCCACTCGTATTTTCAGGGTGCTAAAGTGCCGGTACTACACCCCCCCCACTTAGAAGCAGTTAGGGTTGCCACCCTTCCCCACCCCTTGATGCATCCCTTATTGAAGAAATAATTTAGACAGACGAACATAAACAATAATACGACCCTAAACAGTCATCCAACCTCAAACTAAATATGTGCACACATTTTAATCGTAATTAACAGCAATAGAAAAACAAAGGCCTAAAATCTTAATTGTTGAATTGATAAATAAGTACTTACAGCTGCATTTTTCTGTTCCACTCGAAGCGACGATGTCTTGACGTAAATCTGTCAGAACCTCAGATTCTGTCTTCAAAACAGGAAGGGAAAGCAACTTTTCCACATATTGACCAAACTTTCGTTTAAACGTGACGATTAGGTCGATTCCTGTTAATCGCTTAAATTCTTTTTCCAGACCTTTCAAAGAAAATAGAAAGGGCCACGCGCTCTCAATATCAACAACTGGGTGGACTTCCTTTGTTATGTACTGTCGGCGTGAGGCAAAGGTTTTGTCCATTGCAAGATTTATTAACGATTGCTTTTGCATGGCAGGGTTTGACTTTGATTGGCCTTGCAACACCTTCGTGTGCTTGTTTATCGATAAGGCATCTTCCCCCTCAACACTTTCTGGACAAAAGTTTTTGACCCCCCAAACATTCTGTGGGCCAATGTAAATGGACTCCTTTTCCTTTGACTTTAAATTTGACTGGGCCACCTTTTTGATCTGACGCTCAACATCACTAATCTTCCGGAGGTGTCGCTTTCTCGTATTTTGGATGTAGTCTGTGAGTTTGCCATTCCAGGAAAACTAAAAGAAACACATAAACAACTCTTATTTCACGTTCAATTAAAAAGTTTATACCCCGGACTTTATGCTTTGACCAAACAATTCACTAACGAAAATTTGTTTCAAAATACAAAACATTAACAGAATATTTTGTTTTCCGTTGCCTATAACTTCTTCTAAAAAGGCTCAAAGTTAATGCCCGCGAAAGTTAATGCTCCTAAAGTATTTGCTTTACTTTATTCAGGCGAAAATTTGGTAATATTTTTCCCAGCTTTCAGATAATCACCAACTCTAAGTTAAAATGTTGTTGACTAAAACACAATTTGTGGAATTTACACAAACAAGTTCCAAAAAAATGAAAAAAAAAAATACTGAAAGAAAACAAAAACTAAAGTAAAAAGAACATGGTTAACTAATTTTGGGCCTAATTGAAAAACCCCGTTTCTGTCCTGGAAGGACATTTGTAGACTCTTGTAAATATCTGAAAAACTTGACCTAAATATTTAGTTATGATTATTTGATCTAAAGGGCTAAAATAACAAGGTATTAATCACTGGTAAAATCATTACTTTTGAAATCACTGATTTTCACTGAGTAAGTTCATAAAGTTTGAGTCACGGAAGGATTTATCAGTCCTTCCGTGACGCAATCTTCATCAGCTACTTAGTGAAAATCAGCCATTTCAAAAACAATGATTTTACCAGTCATTGATACCTTTTTATAAGTCCTTTAGGTCAAATAATCATCACTCAAGATTAAGGTCAAGTTTTTTAGATACTTACAAAAGAGTGTGTAAATGTCCTTCCGTGATGGGTGGAACCAATTTTCAATTAGGCCCTTTTCTTCATTTGGAAATATTTAATTGAAATCTTAGTTTACATATTAATATTCAACAACAGGAGAGATTAAGTTATTATTTATCATTCATTGCGACGAGTCAATTAACCTCAATTTTTACTTTTTCTAGAAAAAAAAAACATCACAGACAACCTTTTTTTTCAGAGAACTACTTGTTGCTCCAAATAAAAATCAACATACCTCCGCATCTGAACTGTTTTCAGCAGATACTGACAAATAAGGCCATTTTTGCAAAAGTGCTTTTGTGATGAAATGCTTGTGCTTGGCTGACGGGTAGATAGTGTATCTACAAACATCTTCGTATATGGCGCGAAACAGCTGACTTCGCTGATTTTGGTTAAGGGCTACTTTTTTATCTAGGAGCGTTCTGACAGTGAACGGAATAGCTTTCAGTGGCAGTGTATATGGTAAAGGTAGATCTCTAAATAGTAAAAATATCAAATAAAGGTATACCTATAGCAAAAAGGTCACTATGGACCAGCACGATAGAACAAGGAAGTAACTACCTCCTGAAAAGATCGCAAATATGTTTTTAAAACAATACAGATTTCTACGGGCTATCTGCAAATATGGTAAACTCTAAAACTTTGACCAATCCACAAAAGTAAATTCCACAAAATTATCCAATGTTAGTGACTTAAAATCGCAAAAATTTCTTCTCTATATTCATGTTTCACAACAACAACAAAAAACGTAGAAAGACCCATAAAACTAACATTTTTTTAAATTCATTGCTTTTTTTTTAAATTTCTTAGATAGTCTCAAATTTGAAATTAGCTAAAAAAGTTTTTAAAGTTACGTAATTCCAAAGTAGCTAGAACAAACAAACCGTTTTCTACACAATGAAAACAACCGTTCCAAACAATTAAATCCTCTACTAAATATAATGACGTCATCATGAATGTTATAAATGACCATTTTTAGCACATATCTCAATAACCACAACTCAGAAAAAGATAAGCAATACAGTATTAACAACATTTTTCGTTTTGAGCTTTCATTAAAGAAAAGTTGCTTTACAGGTTGCTTTGACCATTTTTTCTTAATCATAAAGAAATTGAAAACTCTATAACATTAAAAAGTGCTAAAATTATGATGTAAAAGTAAAGTTTTCTGTTCATTTACATTTGGCGCATATAACTGTCACATAAAGAAATCTGTTAACATTATTTGGCATCAACAATGGACAATGAACATTGGCTAACAAAATCAATCGAGTTTGTTTTTTATAAAGAGCCTTTAAATCACTTATTATCTTTTATTCTTAAAAGCAAATTTATCCTGAACAAAACTTACTTTGCAGTTGTATTGGTTTCTGCAACTTGGTACTCAGAATCTTCAAGATCATTTGACATTGAATCATTGCAGCTAAAAAATAATAGCTAGATGACTGAATACTTAAGGGAAAACTTGATTTAGACAAAAATCATCTCTATCCTAAAAATATATTCTTATATTCTGTGAACTTTGATTGATTTATCTAGATCTTATTTTAAAGAAAACAATTATAACCTATAAAAACATACTCAATTTATAGTTTTATGAATGATGACTTTTTAAATGATAAACTGAAATTATAATGCTGGCATTCTTCACAGCCCGAATATTCGCCAAATTTTGTTTCTCGTGCCCCAGTTTGAGGGGATGGTACAACTTAATGAAAAAATACAAACTTTTATGCACAATGCATTTTGACTAAAGTGGGAAACATGTTCTTTTCTGCTTAAATATATATTTTTATAAAAATTACCAACATACTGATAAAAAATTTTCAAGTTAATTGAAACACTAAAACAAAATCTAAAATAAATTCATGCTGAAAAGTAAACCTGTGTAATGGACCCTGGAATACACAAGTGGAAAAAAGTTATTATTTTCAAAAAAATCTAAAAACAAAAGTTTTTATTTTAAAGTGATCATGAGGTGCTCTGACAAGTTGGGCTCATAATAAAGAGGATAAAAAATAAAACTCTAAAAATATCGTTTGGTTCACTAGTTACAGGCCTCTAAGCGATTTCACATTTTTTACTGAAAAAGTTGTACTTCATTTCACATAACTTTTGGTCAGTTTGTCGGTATGAATGTTTGGTATGGTTTGAAAAAATCGCTTGGTTCAGTAGTTCTAGGCCTCAAAGCGATTTCAAATTTTTAGCCATACAACTATTTCTAAACATCGATTTTCCACGAAATTTTAACCACATGTTTGAAATAACAAATGCACCATGACTGGTTAAAATTTCAGGGTAAACCGACTTTTAGATACGGAGTAAAATTATTTGAAATAAAGTACAACTTTGAAAGTTATAGAGGAAAATGTTAAAAATAATGGTATACCTATTTTGATGTCATAATTTTTCTAAATTTATACCTGTATACAGATTCATAAAAACTTAAAACTCCAATGATTTTACACGAAATAAAATGTATTTTTTATCATTTTTAATCCTCTTCAATATGAGCCTAACTTGTGCACCTCATGCTCCCTTTTTACTAAGAATGCCATTTTTACAATGTGGAAACAAAATGTAATAATTTACTTATATTTTTACTCCCACCTCATGCTCCCTTTTTACTAAGAATGCCATTTTTACCTTTTAGTAGGAGGCTTTGATGTTATTAAATCATCGTCATTGGGTACCACCTCTAATGAATCTGCGTGCGGTGCCTCAAACAAACTTGCGTGTGGTGCCTCAAACAAACTTGCGTGCGGTGCCTCAAACAAACTTGTGTGTGATGCCCCTAACTGCCTTGTGTGTGGTGCATCTTCCAGATTTATATATGTTGCCTTTACCTGACTAGGGCTTGGTGAATCTTTCTGAGATGTAACCTTACTTGTGCCAAGTTTAGGAGGGTGATCACTGCTTTGACTAAATAGTAGTTAAATTAAATACTGTTTACTTTTTGGGCATTAGCATCAGAACGACCTAAATCTAACTTTTCATTGAGTTGTAGTTGATTATTTACGATTTTTTATTTCACAAATGACCCGGAATGCACAAAAAAATTTGAGCTCATAAATTACCAAAATTAGGCCCAGAAAAAAACACAACCTCACAAAATTTGATAATTTTATGCGCCTATAGATTTGAATACAATTGTAATCTTGTTATATTATATTTTTCAATTATTAAACTAATGGACCCCCGGACCTCATTAAACAAAACAATCAAATGGCCAAAAACGACTCACCAAAAACAACAAAGGCCACTAAACTAATAAAAACGTTCCATATTCTAACTTGTATCAACCAAGTTTTATTAAGTTTCAAAAAAATTCCAAGATCATTTTTTTTAAATGGTTAAACATGATTAATAGGCAATGAAACAACCCCTTCAGGACCCAGCTCATCCATAGGAGAACCCAAAATCAGGCCATTGCAGGCCCCAGGCCACCAGAGAAGGGCTCAAAGTTAGCCGTCATACAAATAAAAAAAATCATTTTTTTTTACTAAGCTTGACAGAGTATGAACCAAATCAGTCAAACGGTTTTTGAGAAAATGGCCAAAACATGATTTTTTACCCACTTGTCTTATTAATTAACAATACAGCAAAACCTGTAAGGCCAACCTTAATAAAATGTTTGTTTGCCGTAACCCGACCGACCTATGAAAACCTCTGCCGACTCAATAAACTTTGGCTGGACTCATACAGAAAAAAATATTATTCCCTCTTTTTCTCCCTACTGCTGACCGTTTGAAACAAAAAACATAGTATTTTATTTTGTAATTTATTATTATTTTATTAATTAAAGAAAAATAGGTTTATATTCCAGTTCATGAATTAACGCATCGTAAATAGCTATTAGAATTTATTAACATATCTAAATAAATCGTATTTTATTATAATTTTATTTGCATAAAAGTTTACCAAATAAAATAATTTGACCGACCGATCGACTGTATGTATTTTACCCAAGTCGGGTTACGGCAAACAAACAATTAATTAAGGCTGGCCTAACATACAAAGCAATAAAATGCACAACTGTATCTTAAAAATGGCTAAAAATTTAATTTCGGTTCTCATGAGAAGCCTATTTTGAGCATTTTACAGGCCTAGTATTGAAAAACAAGTTTTTTACAAGTCACCTTATGCCAAAAGTAACCCTCTGTGATGCCTAAACACAATCTAAAGATCGTGTTTTAAGGAAACTCCTGATGGAGGAACAAAAAATTGGAATTTTTCTTTAAAATTGTCACTTTTCTATATTTATGGTCTTCGATAACATCACAAAATCCGTTAGAAAAAAACTAATGAGTGGTTTTTGAGAAACGTGTTAGGAGCAGTGTGAATTTATTTATAATGGAAAAACATAATTTTTTTAAAAGTGAATTCTTTCAAAATTTCATAAACCATCACTACCAAAAAAACAAACAAATTATAGTTTAGGATGCTCAAATAGAATAACCCCAATTAATATATTTAAACATACATTGTTTTTGCATCACCTGAATGCTCTTTTTCTTTAGGCAAGGTTTCCACTAATTGGACACAAAGTTTGTTACCCTCTATATCCATTATATCGTCCACATCGAAGTAAATGTCGTTCTCCTTGTCATACTCCTGTATGAAGAAATCACCCATCTTCAATGAGAAGGTTGAACAAATCCATTCTGGAATTGTATTTACAGACTCTGTCTTTAACCGTTTTGTAGAATTTCCAAAAGCAATGAAGTATGTAGGCATTTTAAACTTGTAATAATCTGTTAAAATAAAAATCTGTCTGAAAATTAGACTACCTCATGGAAAAAATAATGTGAGAAATAAGTTGCTACTCAAGAATTATAACTAGGTCAATTTTTATGTGAAAAAAAATCAAAAAGGTAAGAAAAGTAATAAGATAAAAATTTGAATTTGTTTCACGATTTCCATCAAGTTGTAAAAATCAATAATAGAAAAACTACAATGAACATTATCTTATTATATCAAAAACCTTATCAGTCGATCATCATAAAAATCAGCGTCAATTTCATATTGTTATGAAGAGCTTTATAACCAAGATAATTTTAAACGGATAAATTTAGCATTTTTGCATTCTGAGCCTAACCTCACTATATCAAAGGAGACATAAAATCTTTGCAAGGGGGCGATGATGGGGAGGGGGAGTCGGTGGTGATAGGGGTGGGCGATGGTGGGGGGGGGGGCTACTGGAACCAGACATTTAAATTAGATACGAGATGAGGTAATTATATTAAAATATGTGAAATGAGAATGCAAATTGGGCAAGTTATCAAAAGTATTTTAGTTATTTATCCATTTAATTTTTTTTTCTCTTGGTCGTATCAGCTTAATCATTTGATGACTGATAAGGAAATTTCTTTGAAATGCCTTTTAACAGTGCCATGTAGGTATACCTAGATATGAAGTTTGGGCGCTACCTGCTTTTCATGAATTTGACAAAGTTTGGGCGTATTAAATTTTAAAAAAGCTTTTCTTTCTTATTAATAAGAAGTATACTTTGATTGATTTGTGTGCGGTTTACAAAAACTAGGTGTTTGGAAGGTTATAAAATTTGTGGAATTTTCTTTAATGTTAATTAAACTTTACCTAAAATTTTTAATTTTACCAATAGTTTAAGCGCCCAAACCTGTTGACAGGCATAAATTTGTGGGTAGGTTTAGCACTGTCTAACAAAAGCTTAGAATAAAAACAAAAGTACTAATAAATATAACATCTTTTATTAAATTTTTTGTTTACATCAAGAAAAAGTTTCCAAATCAAGAATTACCTTGTCTACAGTCTATTGCTTAAGCTTGACCTTAATTTGGATAATCTTTGTTTTGAAACAAATAATTGACAAACTTTATTTATCTCATTAACGTTTCTCATTAACAAGTGAAAAAGAGCGCTTCAGATACAGGGTTTGAATTAAGGGGCTCGTTATTCGCTAAAAGTGAATCACTTTCTGAAAACTGTGAGTCAATTTTTTATCTAACTAAAAAAATCGCAAATCAACTTTATTGAAAATGAAACATTAAAAACAAAAACTATAGCTTACAACTATAATATACAAACAACCACAATCCGAAAATGCGAAAGTTAAATTTAGATGCCTCCTTAAAAGAAATAAAAGTCGCCTTAGATACTTTTGAAAATGTTACCGATGACGATAAAATGAAGTTTTTAAATAATTTATTGATTAATTTCCAACTTAACATAGAATTATTTTCTTCCAATATCCATAAAAAAAGAGCCACTAGTGAAACTTTATGCCAAACATTGATTTTAATCAAAAACAAAATATGACATCCTAATGGGTAAAAAAACCTAGAGACCTAGTATAAAACAATGAAAACAAGGCAGAAAAAAGGTTCAAATGTTTAGCATATACAAAAATGCATAAAAATATATATAATAAACAATCTACATTGGATATAAACATAATAACTAATGAACATAATAAAATTATGCTGGACCCACCAGTTTGAAAAAACATTATTTAGCTTGCCTTCACAAAACCAACAAAATACCACCATACTATTAAGAAAATTATTTTAGTTACTAAGCTTCAGCAAAATCGGTTACACAACTGCCAGTGGGTCCTAAAACATGCAACTTTTTAAATATCAAGAAAAGTTTAACTTGCTTTTAAAACAATAAATAAAAACTAAAATTGTTATTAAATGTTAAGCAAAATTATATATAAAGAAAGTAACTTTATACAAAAAGAATAGGGCCTATAGGGTAAATAAAGCTTGACTTAACTTGGAGGAGGTGCATCAGAGGAGGTATCACCCCTAATGTATTAAAGGGATCAAACTTCAAACTCCGATATCTTGAGAACCGTTTAAGATTTTTACACGAAATAAAGTGCAATTTTCATCATTTTTTATCCTCTTTAATATGAACCAAATTGTCAGAGCACCTCGTGATCCCTTTAACGGGTGTATGAAAAGCTTTTGCTGAGTTTTAAAATTTTTTGTTGTTTTATCTCTTATTTAATGAATCTTTATTATTGTTTATTGCTATTCTACAACTTTAAGAGCTAAAACTTTTCGCGAGAAAAAAATGATTTAGCAAATTTCAGTGGCGTTTAATTCACAATTCGGCCTAACTTAATAAGTTTATAACATGGCAGGTTCCCAAAAGTTTTTCCCATAAAATATCTTACACGAAATAAAGTTTCTGATAATAAACTAACCCAATTCACATATTTAAGGGGATTAGAATTTCCTCTCCTTTGATGCACGCCTCATAAACTTTGCCCAAACTCCTAATATAAAAAGGCTTATTAAAGTCTTTTTTTGTCATTAACATGTTATGGTGTAAAAAAACATTTTCAAAAATTTTAAACCTTTGTAACTAGCATTAAAATGTTGATCGCAATGTATTGTGTCCTACAAAACCAGAAGAAAAACATATTTAAATAAACAATCTTAAAAATAAAATATTATCATGCAAAACCTTAAAAAAAATTAAAAGATTAAAACTGATATTATAGCTGAAATTTCATTAAAAATCTGAAAAAAAAAATACTTACAAAGGATAAAAATTTTGTAAGTTCATGATTTTTACAGAAAACTATAATATATACCGCGAAAAATGCTGAATTTCTTTTGCAAAAATTGAGGTTTGAAACCTTCGCACAAGTTATATTTTTAATTCATGATTTGCTAATAATTCACTGATAATTTCATTTATTTTTATTTAATTTTAGTTAATTTATTTGACCTAATTCCTGATATTCTTGAATCACAAAAAAATTCTTTAAATGTCTGTCACAAGAGTTAATTCATTTGCACCTGTTGAAAGTTTCTTTCTTTAGATTAATACTTTTCAAGTAAGGAACTTGTAAGATCATTTTAAAACATGTTGAATACTATTAATAAACAATAGTTCCAGGCCTCATGGTTTGCACCCCCTCCTCCCCCCGATTATAAGGAGCAAATAACTTTCTTTACTGTGTTTTTCTGGGGACTGAGGTTTTTTTTTCGATTTCAAGAGGGGGGCTGAATTTTAGGGGGCTATTTCTTTTTTTCAGGGGGGAAGGGGCTACCAGTTTTATTACATCTTTTTCCACTTTTTTTAAAATTGAAACTTAATTTGACTGTTTGTACATATTACCTCCAAAAACAATATTGTGGTCATTCTAATTTTAGACGGGGCTATTTTTTCAGGGGGGGGGTTGGACCCTTATGCAAAACCATAAGCCTTTTTAGAATTAAATTATTTCAGTTCCATGATAGATAAGTTTATAAAAAAAATCTAGACACATTTTTAAAGACACAAAAATTTAGGGCTTTTCTTGCTTTACAAGATGTGATTAATAAAATTACTGTCTATCACATTTTACATTTGAAAGTCTCTTAATAATGACTTGATGAGTTTTTTCAACTAAAATTGCTATTTTAGCTTTCTTTTTATTAAAATGGCTAAAATAATATTCATTTGACAGAAATTTATGACATTAGGAAAATTAATGTTGACACAATTTTTTACTATCTTTGGATATTTGAAATAATTTAATCCCCTTCTAAATTCCACAAACGATATTTCAAAGGTATCATGTGAAAATCAGGAGTATTTTGTAAAACGTACATTCCAAGAGGATTCTGATCTAACAGTTCAGGCAATGTACAAATACCAAACTGTTTTCTGCCCACTACCTCATAACAATTGTAGTGGAAACTGAATCCTACAGTATCTAATTTTTCGAATATGATGTGCAAAATATTATTAAATATAAATAACATATCGATTCTCCCAAATTGCAAAACATCCAGATCAAATGAGAGCGCAACAGCATTCCCGACCCTGTAATGCAAACCATCATAATGTATGCCTTTGCTTGTAGATATAATTTCATCATGTGTTACAGTTTTAATTAGATTGTCAATGGCAACACTCAGGGATGAAACTTTTGTGGTGTTAGAAAAAATAGTTCTTGGTTCATCAGGCTTAAGTAAAAATCCCTCCTCATGATTTAAAAACATGCAGAACTGATGACGAGTAGCCATAGATCGACAAACATTTACTCGATTTTTACTGCGATTATAGATTTCTGTAAAGTAATGATGTTTACCCTCAAACCTGATTGTACCGTGATCTATTGGTGGTCCACATAATTTAATCTGTGAAGGGTAATGCACTATATTATGACCCTTAGGTTTAATAGACGCATTATACAAGTTCTTAAACCCAGTTAGAAAATCTTCGATTAAGTCTGCTAAATAAAGAGTTGCACCTGTCGTGAAGCAAGGGCAAATCAGAACTTGGTACATTTGAACAAATTCTATTAAGAGTTTCCAGTTTTCATTTTCTCGAGGCACTAAATCTCCTATCAGAAGCGGAATAAGACGAATCAAGTTGGACATCTCGATGGCTTGCTGCTTTATACGAAAGTTAGCCCAAGTGCCTGTTTTGTAAACTTTTTGAGGCTTATCAGTTTTCTCGAAATCAGCATACTTAAATTCTTCAATTCTTTGATTAAGCATGTCCAAATCAAAAAACCCACTTCTTATAAAGTAGGACACTGACAATGAAAGTACATCAATGGCAATCCCTTCGTTTACGTCATGAAAAATATCACATGGTTGCCTATCAATTACATGAAAATGATTTAATTCATTAAACACAGATTTTCTCTTGATGCCGTAAACGGATGAGTATTCAGGATGTTCTTCAACAATACGAGCTTGTTCATCATATGAAGAAGTAGTCCTTTTCTCAAAACAAGCCTCTCTAAAATTCTTATTTAGTTCCTCATTGCTAGCGTTACAAAACCTGCATACCTTTTTAACAAGAGGAGAAAAACATTCAAGAAAACCACCTAAAGAGTGTGCACCTAAGTTATCGCCAATCAACAAGGAAATGGTGCCGAATAATGTGATATTGTGTTTTTGAATAAAAATTCCCTCAGTTTCTAAAATTTTTAAATCATGCAAAAGAGGTTGGAGTATGTCATTATATCCGTATGTAGATATGTATGTACTGGGGCAAAGTAGTACTAGATTGATATCTTTTAATCTAGAGCGAAATTTCCTGGGAAGGTTTCCTAAAGTAAAGTAGAATGCTGTTATTTTATACTTTTTCACTTTGTTTGATAACTTATTTACTGGAACAAATTCATCAGAATACAAATTAATTTGTAATGCACTTGGGTTATGTTTAAATAAAGAGTTTTCCTTAAAAATTGTTCCATCACAGAAGCCCTCAATGTTATTTGAATAAAGAGGTTCTATTACGTTACCGATAACATCATCCTTTTGGCATAAAACTGTCAATGTTTTGTTAATAGGGACATATTGGTAAGAATGAACCTTACCAGTAACTGCATTAACATTTAACGCATATTGTACAGGTGCAACATGGTTGTCCTTTCTTGTGATATAAGAGTCAAGAGTTTTCATTAACGAAAATTTTTTTAAAGCAGATGTTAAATAAATTTCTTTCTCAGACACAGTTTCTTCTAATTCTTGATTAACTATTCCCATACTAGAAAGTTTATTATTAACTTTGTCAATTTTTTGCTGGATTGCCAAGTTAATGATATTTACAATGCTATTTGCGACAAACGAGCATGCAACACCCGAAGCTTTCTTATTTTCCCGTAGATCTAACAAGAACTTAGCTATAACATTTTCAAAATCGATTTCGAGTGGCATATATTCACCAATATCAACATCAGAGTCATTATCAATATCAAAAGGAGGGTCATCATTTTCAAAGTTATCTAAATGCTCTTCCCGAACATGCTCATTTTCGTCTTGAACCACACTAAAATGTTCTTTATAAAAATGTTTATGCTTCCTTGTTATGTGTTTATAAAAAGAATTTAACACTGTGTATTGGGACTTGCATCCATCAATATTGCAAGTTACGTTAAGGTTGTTAACCATCTCATGAAAATATCGCAAATGATAATAATATTTTTTAAAACTTTCGCTGGAATGATCTCCACACATCTGGCAAACAAACATTTCATTATTGATCTGAAAAGATAAGTATATTCGATGGTGGTAACTAAACTTGAGTGCTGAATTTGAGCCGTAAAAATAGGAAAAAAATCATTCAAACAGGCAAAACATGTTTTCCAGGGTATACCCCAAGGAGCAGACAGAATGACCCAAATCAAGCCATAATACTAATGAAAAAACTTCTAGTAGCCTACATAAAATCTTTGGACCAAAATGGCAAAACGATTATTTTGGAGGTAAAAGGCAAAAACATGATTTTTACCCCTAAAAAGTTGTTTGTTATATACTACCTTTTAATTCGAAACAACAAATTCATGCAAAACACTCTAAAATCTGGACACAAAAATTTATTCATTTAAAGCAAATGAAAATTGTTAACTCTAATCATGACAGGCTATTCAGGGGCTTTTTGGCCCGCCACCCCCACTAAAAAACACTTTTCTGTATGTTATTTGCCTAGAAAATTAGCAGGGCTATAGTACGTGATGATATTTTCTATTTTAGATGTTTTTACCGCTGAAAAAAGTTGATGATACCAGCAGATTTTAATTTAAAATCAGCATTTTTAGAAAGATTTCAATAAAATAAGGATTTCTTATTAAATCAGAATCAAACTTTGCAGAAAGTGCAAAAAATGTAAGTTGTATAATTAAAATTTTTGAAAAAAATTGTAACATATTAATGATGTCAGCATTACATGCCACAACAACTAAGTCAGTAAAAGTATGACAGAAATTTGACTTCATAATGTCATCATTTTACGAGATTAGTCAAATTCTTTGTAAAAACAACTTTCCTGTAACTTTAGCTGTGTTACAATTTAAAGGAATCACAAAGTTCTCTGACGTACCAAACATTAATACCTACTAACTGACCAAAAATTATTTGAAATGAAGTGCAACTTTTCTAGTTAAACAGGGAAACATAATGTTAAAAATAATATTGTAGACCTTTTATGGTGTCATAATTTTCCCAAATTTTTACCTGCATACAGATTCACAAAAACTTTAAACTCCGATATCTCGAGAACTGTTAATAAATATTTTTAAACGAAATAAAATGCATTTTTCATCATTTTTTATCCTCTTTAATATGAGTCTAACTTGTCAGAGCGCCTCGTGATCCCTTTAAAACTTGAGATTTTATTCAAAAATTAACTGAAATTAGGTCTAAAACTTTCTACACCACATCATGTCAAAAAGAGACGTCTCGCATAAAACTTTTTACCTAATGTTGCCAAAAGTAGTTGTTACGATATACTAAGTTCCATTAACATAGAATTTTCCCTTCTAATAGCTGTTTAGTTTCTTAGAATGGCGGGCCAAAAAACCCCTTCTGCCCAGTGTGATAGGGTTAAATTTATTTAATAAGCTTCACTCAAGCAAAAACTTGAAGAGATTTATAAGGATTTTCAAAGTAGGTAAGATGAGCCATGGTGTCCTCCCCCCCTGCCTAAGAGAAGGGGGGGACTTCTAATTTTGAAAACTTGTTTTTGTGGGGGGTTGGAGATTTTTGATTTGTA
>JAUOBW010265541.1:0-11006 GCA_032360285.1 Lepidozona retiporosa | reverse complement strand
AGTTGGGGGTTGAGCCCTAGTCAATGTCTTTTCACGGGCAATTTCTCTTTCGCAAAGAACCCATTTCTCACCAGCAATCGCAGCTCGTAGATATATAATAGAAGCAATTAGAAGACAAATGCCACCCAAAATGGTTCCAAGATTAAATAAACATGGGATAGAAGCACTAAAACATTAATGAAAATCAATTGCAGACAAATGGAAATCACCATTTTCCATTTATAATAAACCAAATTGCGCCAATGTATGAAAGAATCAAGCAGATGGCCTTTTTGCAATAGTGAAAGACTCAGTATTTGGTAATTTTTGGATATGAGAGAGATATTCGTCAGAAAATAAAAATTCCCAGTGCTGAAAAACAAGAATTTTAATTTGGTTGGCATATGAGCCAAAAGTTGCCCTTTATGGTCCTCTAGCTTCATACATTTTTTTTTTAAAAATAGAACTGTTTTCGAGAAAAAATCAAAAACGTTGATTTTAGGCCCAAAAGCCCCCGAAACCCGCCATATTAGGCATGCCCCGGCAATTCCTGCTACGCCCGAAAAACATTGATGACCTGTTCCATATATTAGTAATATAATATAATATTATAATATAAAATTTCAACAAAATCGGAGAGTAGCTTAGTGGAAATCATGCCGGTCATTGACCGGCGTCCAGCGCTTATTTCAGGGCCTGCTAATAACAAGGAAAGAGGAATTATTATATATAAACATAATTCACTAGACAAATCGACAATACAGATAAACGTTTACAATGATTTTAAAGAGGCTTGCTTTCTAGAAATACGCTTAAAAGCTGCTGACATTCTATTATTTGGCTGCATCTACAGAAGTCCAACTGTTACTGCAGAATCAATATCAAATAACGAACAATTAAATCGCTTGCTTCACAAACTATGTACCAAATCTTATAGCCACATATGCTTAGTTGGAGATTTTAATTACAGAAATATAAATTGGAAATCGTGGAGCACATGGAGAAGACAGTAAAGAAGCAAAATTTATTGAAACGATCCGTGATTGTTTCCTTTATCAACACACGCGCTCGTGGGAATGATAACCCATCTCTAATTGACCTTCTGTTTACCAACGAGGAACTACAAGTATCTGATGTCTCCTACCATGCTCCCCTAGGAAAGAGTGACCATTCTGTTATCACCTTTAATTACCATTGCTACCTAGACTTCTCTAAACCTAAGACGTACTATGACTACCACAAAGCTGACTTTGATGGCATGATAGAGGAATTAGCAACGAAAAATTGGAAAGAAACGTTTTTAATGGGAAACTTGGATAAAGATCCTGAGTCAATTTGGTGTTCACTCAAATCAGTCTTAGACGCACTTAGAAAAAAATTTGTTCCAAAAAGAGCTGCTAATACGAGTATAAATTACAATAAAGGGACCTTTCCGATTGACAAAACACTGCAAAAATCCCTCAAAGAAAAACATATAATCTTCATCGTCGGTGGATGAAGAGGACGAATAAAGAAGGTCAAAGTCTTTATTTAGAATACAAGAAATCTTGGAATAAGGCAAAAAGATTCATCCGGAAGGCGAAGCGAGATTTTGAAATGAGAATAGCATCTAGAGGAAAAACAAACCCTAAAGCATTCTGGAAATACGTTCGCAAAAAACTGAAAACTAAAACTGGAGTATCGCCATTACTACAAAATCCTAAAGATCCAGACTCGCTAAAGTTCGATGACAAAGACAAGGCAAATATCCTTCAACGACAGTTCTCAAGTGTCTACACAAAGGAAAATTAATTTCTTCCTACGTTGGGAAATAAATCAAACAACAAGGTATACGAACTGTATATCGATGAGGAGATGGTAAGAAATTAAATTATTTCGTTAAATATCAACAAATCTTGTGGTCCTGACGAAATAAGCCCTATTATGCTCATTAAGCTTGTTGACTTTCTCGCTAACCCTTTATGCTTGCTAATGAATTCTACAATCAATTATTTTAGTATTCTTCCAGATGATTGGAAAATAGCCATCGTTTCGCCTATTTTTAAGAAAGGTTCTCGAAAGCTCGCAGAAAATTAACGTCCAATAAGTCTTACATCGATCGTTTGTAAATTAACTGAGAAGTTTGTGAAAAAGTGCTAAATCATCTTATTAGTAATAACCTGTTGTCGAATAAACAGTATGGATTTGTGAGTGGGCGATCAACAGCTTCTAAACTACGTAGATAAATGTGCAGATATCGTTGCTAATGGTTGGATTGTTGACACTATATACTTTGATTTCGCAAAAGCTTTCGACACCGTTCCGCATGGATGACTACTTAATAAACTTAAAGCGTATGGCATTGATGGCAGATTACTTTCTTGGATCAAGATATTTCTGAGTGGACGGCAACAAGTAGTGAGAGTCAATGGTGAGTATTCCGACTAAAAAACTGTTATAAGTGGTATTCCCCAGGGCAGCGTGCTGGGTCCCTTGTTGTTTGTTGTGTACATCAACGACCTACCTGAGAACATAAAGTCTAACATTCTATTGTTTGCTGACGATACAAAGATTTTTCGTACAGTTACCTCAAAGGAAGACGCGCTGGTGCTTCAAGAAGACATTGAAACACTCAAAAAATGGTCAGATAAATGGTTATTGAAATTTAACATTGATAAATGTCATGTATTAACACTTGGAAATTTTGATAAGATTCGTTATACAAACCGCTACTCGTTACATGGAGTGGAACTCGAACACGTTTTTGAAGAAAAAGATCTTGGAGTTATCGTTGATATGGAAATGAGTTTTGAAGAACATATTTCTATGAAGATCAAAAAAGCGAACGATACACTGATCGAGTTCGGTTCGAAGAGGCTTTTTAGCTTGTGAACTTTAAAATACATGATTATTAATATTATTATAAAATTTTATAACGATTTATAAATCAGTTTTCGGAAAAAAAATTAAAAACGTTGATTTTAGGCCCGAAATCTGCCATTCTAGGCACACCCAGGCACACCTGACTTGTCCGAAAAATATAAATGGTTCAAAAGATTTTCGGGACCTCTATCTCCATGCAAAAGTTAAGAAAGCTTTATAGACCTCTTTTCCAGAAAAATGCAAAAACTTTGATTTTAGGCCCAAATACCCCGTTTTCGGGCTAAGTTAGGCCCAGTACCTAAAGACGAGATTTTTTTTTTTCAAAAATCTGTTTCAATAGGAATCTAAGTTAAACAATTATTAATCATCTCTGAAAATTTCCAAAAATCGGTTGAGGCATTCTTGAGATATATGTGTGACGGATGGACTGACAACAGTGAAATCAAAGGTTCCTTTAAGTAGTGGGGAACCAATAATAATATTAACTTATACACAAACATAACAGCTGATACACATATTTCTATTATAAGCAATAAGTTTATTAAAGCAACCATACTAAAAAAGCCCTTGAAATTAACCTCTAGAATCGGCAATTGTCGAGGATAATGCTGCAGACAAGTTTGTTTATATATTTTAATTCTAAAAGGTGTTTTGATAAAACAAAAAAAGACTTAAACATGTGCAGTTAATTAAAGAAAAAAATGGAAAAGCATTCAAGAACTCAATCAAAACAGAAATACAAATAAAAATATTAGCTTCTAACATCACGCAAAATTAAAAAATATATTATAACACTGTATTCGAGAAAATTAAAAAATATATTATAACACTGTATTCGAGAAAATTAAAAAAAATATATTATAACACTGTATTCGAGAAAATTAAAAAAAAATATTATAACACTGTATTCGAGAAAATTAAAAAAATATATTATAACACTGTATTCGAGAAAATTAAAAAAAATATATTTTTGGTGTTTTTTGATTATTTGGGTCCCAGTACTCAAAAACGAAAATTTGGGGCAGGTGGCCATTATGGGTAAAAGTAACCATGTCCTCTAACTTCATGCAAAATAATAATAAAAAATAATAATGAACAGATTTCGCGAAAAATTCAAAAACATTGATTTTTGGGTCAAAAACCGTTTTCAGACAAATTTAGGCTTATTACCGAAAAACAAGATTTTATTTGTAAAATCCGGCTCTTTCGCTTGCATACCCTTATGACCCTATGGCCTCATACAAAATTTCAGAAAAAAATTAATGGACAGTTTTGCAACTCTAAAATGACTCTTGTGAGTCCTAGCGCAAGTTATTCACATGACCTGCAAGAGAACTTTGTAATAACGCATATTACCTGTTCTTTACTGCAATGCAACAGCACTGTTGAATTGGGCGTGTTGAAACCAGGCTTTTTGTTTTCATAGTCAATAGAAACCATCCTGTCAAATACTGTCATCTGCGTTTCCAGGTAATTCAAGTAGGAATCTACAAATAAGATTTTTTAACAAAACTTTGCGGCTCTAAATAACATCATGCAAAATATCAGCAGCAATATAACGGAATTTCATATATGTGTCTAGGGGTCTTGACTCAAATATCAAAATTTGAAATTGGTCAGAGATAATATTAGCTATTAGACCCAAACAAGATAGGATCAATTCATTTGTTATTTGATGCAATTATGTTGAATATTATACGATTTTTTCATGCAAAGGGAAATATTATTTGATCCCAGTCGTCAATAAATCTATTACTTAACACAAATGGTTAACGAACTTAAGAATATTTACTATTTGGAAGACTGGCAGTTCAGGCCATGTCATGAGTGCACAATCAAAGTGTGCCCACACGCAAAAATGCGCCCTAACTTAAAGTAGAGAATACGCACCTAGATGTTTGATTAATCACTCTCCCAGATTTACTCTTGGCAAGGTCTGACAGTTGCATTCATTTTAAATAAATTAAAATATAAACTCATTGAAACTTCATATAGTAATAACATGTCTTCGAAACCAAAGAAACCACAAAACAAAACTTCATATAGTAATAACATGTCTTCGAAGAAACCACAAAACGTATATACGATGAGTAACATTAAGACAATAATTGTTCAAATAAATTTTTTGCCAATTATGGAGATTGGTCACATTTTTTTCAAATATGTGCATCGATAAAACTATTGGCTAGAATAAATTCAGTTTTCTTTTAACCCTTGCTAACCACTTCAATGTTATGCAAGTGAAGACAATTGCATTAGGTGGCTTTTTGATTAAATAGGGTTGATTTCCCCTTGGGAAAATTGACTTGGTTACAATATTAATTAATCATATTATAAATAAAGCCTGTGTCCGACCCCTCCTAATTTTAAGGTTTTGCAAAATTATCTGTTGCCTTTTACATTGTCACAGGTTTATGGTAATTTTTTTTTATATATATAACAGAGTTATGATTTTGTTTTCTATCTGTGGAATGTTGCTTGCTCTGTATCAGGAGTACTGCAATTCTGGGGACAGAATAGGTCTCTGGAGGTGATTTATTATTTGTATTTGTTGTTATTAAGGTCGTTAGGATTTTCTCCAGATCTATAACTTTATCTAAGACATGTGTATATGTGAAGGGCTTATAAGCAGGTGAGTGAAGTAATGAACGACCTAAAATCGCAAACAACAAATAAGCCCCCACTGTAGAATAAGTTCCCAAGGATGACTGTACGAATTTACCATAATCTCCCTTTCATTTCAATTTATGGGTCTCATTTTAGAACGACCCAATTTTACTTAATATGCTATATGTGGCTTATATATATGTAGGTAGGTAGGGAGGCTCATAATTTACGTGGTAATACCATCAAAATTGCATCAAATTTCCAGCTGGGCCACGGGTTGTAACCATAACCACCCAAATCACTAGGGTTAATCCCAAGATATCGAATCTATATTTTTGTCTTTATAATGAAAACACTAAATTTACAAAAACATAAATAAATAAAGACATAAAGATTTAAATGACTTAAACGTGTCAAGTTATTACCTATTATTACGTATTAGGTCAGGAATATAAAAGATATGTTGGGGGGTTGGGCGATAAATATAGATGTTGAGTTTCATCATTCCAGCAAAGAAAAAATAAATAATTTGAGGTAAATGCTGCATTATATTGGATTCCGTAGAATCTTTAGCAAATATATGAAATGATAATACTATCTGAAAGATCATTGATGATGATGATGCTGACGGAAGCAAACAAAGTTTCTATTTTTTTTGAAAACTTATTTTTATATTTAGAAACTAGACCTCATATACTATATTCCCACCAAATATCAAGTTTCTATCTATACACAGTCAGAAATTTACCCCTTATGAAAAATGGGGGTTTTAATAAGCCCATGAAAATAGGGTTATAGAGTAACACTGGCCATCAAGTATAGCTTTAATATTTATAGAAAATATCTTTCCTGGTATTCCATAGAGATGTAGTTTCAGGAACAAACCTGCCACGCTTTGTCAAATGCCTTTAACAGTTGAAACAGTTCTGGTTTGAGATGAGCAATCGAGCAATACAAATTTGATCTATAACAGTAAGTGTATCAGCAGTTGATTTCGATCTTCGCAAGCATTATTGAACAGCAGAGAGGATTTTTTAAGATAAGATACTGCATATTTGTTTTAAGATAAGATACTGCATATTTGTTTTAAGTGACTTTTATAAAATCACAATATCTTTAAAATACAAAGCTTTGCATAGTAATCTATGTATTAAATATGTTAATTAACATGGATAGATTTCAATTGATTGTGCTCAGCAAATCAGCTAGATTGAGAGAGTATAAAGGTCGCAAGGAGGTGCCATTTTAAAACACCTACTATAAACCTCCTACTACACTAGCGTTAATTTTAGATAGCTTTATGACGTTTTTATCGCTTTTTGTTCAAATGAATTACTTTTTACACACTTGATCATATGTTTTTATATATTTTATTATAAAAGAACTTTATGTGTTGTGGTCGCTAATAAATCAGATAGGGCATACTGTATTTCCTTTATATATAGATATTGAATCATTACATTACAATGGTTAGTTTTTTCCTCTCAATCTTAGAGTTTTATGTGTTGAGTTGTGTGTGTTTTACCACCACGCAGGATTCGCAAACAGATTCAAGTAAGTTGACAAGATATTATATATAGTTTAATTGAACAGCAGGGTATTCATTTTCATGAATCAGGATTTCAAGAATATTTCGCAGGTATTAATACAAATTTCCCTAAATAACGTCATCAAAAGGAATATACCTTTTGCAAAGTTTGTATTTATAGACTTTTGACGTTTTATATAATATAACTAAGACTTGAAAGTTTCAATCATTTTTTCATGAAAACTAGGCAGCAGTTGATAAACTTATGAAAGCCTTTTAATATAATCTTATGGATCTAACATACTCAAATATACCAAATTTAAACAAGAAATTGTACATAAGGGATCATGACCATAGAAATATAAATATATATAGTTCCATTTTTCATATAGTGCATTTCAGAATCGACGCATTGGCATAAAAGCTATAAAAAGAAGAATCGACATATACGAGGAGTTTAGGTTATATCGGAAAGGTTTGCTATAGACCCAATTAGATAAATTATTTTGTCAATAAAAGGTAAGCGTATATTTGTGTAAATGGTTTAGAGTAAGAGATGGTGGGAAATAGTTTCACTTTCGATATTGTAACTGGGAAGTGTGTTTGTGCTTAGATTTGTGAGCCCTTAATTGACAAACCAACACGAAGTCTTGTGAGAAGTTTAAGATCTATTGGATCAAATGTATTAAATATTAATATCGGGTTGAGGACGCTAGAACTTCAAATACGGATACAGAGGCTGAATTGCGCAAGTATGATAATAGTTATTTCTTAACGTTAACAGAAAAAGAAAAATTGAATTGGAAAAGTTGTTGGAGTTTGAGATGCCATTTGATTATATAAATGTGAACGTTGGTGATTATGTGACACGTGTTTAGCTGGTAGAAGTTCAGACAAATATTTAGGACAGTTGCTTTTAGGAATATCATTAAAATAAACTAATCTACGATACCACTACCAATCAGAAAGACTTTCATGCTTGAGTTCTTGGTACAGTTTATCACGATACTTAAAAATATGTTTACTATCAAGATTTTACTTATATGTTCCACTTCTACAGGTACTGCATAAATATAAATTAGGATTGCTATGTTTCAAGGGAAAACATCCTCTGTGGCTTGTTTGTTTAAATCAGGATTAAAATTACATTCTCAATTGGAATGCCCATTTCCTAATAGTTTCAAGGTTCTTGTTTTCTGCTGCATTTACACTACAATTATACTTCTGAGAAAAAGGAATGTGTCATCGGCAGAAAATTTACAGACTGAAGTTAATTCATCATCGAAGAGGTCGTTTATATCAATTGGAAGTAACAATGGCCTATAAAATAACCTTGAGGTACACCAGCATTTCAACTCTTAACCAAGAAGATAATTGGCCATTCAGTACCATCTCTGTTGACGATTAGATAAGAATGATATAAGATATTGACAAGAATGAAAGACTTGCCGTCAATTCTATAGGATTTAAAATTGCGTATGAGAGCTTCATGCAAAATTTTATCAAACGCCTTAGCATTATCGATAGGATTCATGAGTTATAGAAATTAGTTGTGTAACACAACAATCTCCATATTTAAATCCAGATTGATTTCCGTAAAAAAGTCGGTGTTTTGAAGATATAATTATACAGGTTGTTCTAAATAACCTTTTCGAAGATCTTACCAAATATGGGAAAAAGCGTTATTGTTCTATAATTTTTAATTATGATTTTGGAATCCTTTTTATGAACAGGGGTTATACTACCTTTTTTCTGGAAATCAGGAAATAGATATGTGTTAATTGCTGATTTAAACACAAGGTGGAATTATGGAATCTCCACATAATTGAATCGCACGCATAGAGAGATTTTCGTGACCAAGAGACTTATTTGGATTTAAGTCCTTGAAAGGTAGATTTTACTGCTACGAATAAAAATTTAAAAATACCTTTAAAATATATAAAATAATTAATAGAAATTAGAAGAAATAAAAAATACTGTAGTGACAGGATTGGGGACGCATCAAGGGGGTTATAGTACCGCAACTTTAATAGTTTAAAAATACATGTTCCTATTAAGCAATAAGGTTGATATTTTGCATGGTAATTGACAAAAGGCAAACATTTTATTTTATAAGAAAACGCGACGGCATAGTTACGACACGTCAGAGTTATTTGATGTCAAAATGACAAAGTTGTAACTTAGGATTGGTGTATTGAATGACGGTTTTAAATGCATTTTTGTTCTATTGTACTAACTAGCTTATTTAAACCTATGAAAATCAATGAATTTTTTAAATATGAAATAAAATGGCTTCAACTTTTCTACTGAACTAAGCTACTGTTACGCTACGCGTTTCTATGAGCAACTAAGATTTTGCTTTTAATACTAATGTTTCAAAAATTTAAGATATGTTATAAAATTGTTGCTTATAAAAAACATACTGAACTACGCTACTTCTAAATTGCTGCTATGGTACTGCTAAGACGCTACTAAACGTATAACATATTACATTATATTATATTATATTATAACGTACTACGCTACTAAACGTATAACATATTTTAAGCGAGCCAACAGGTTATAGCCAATAAAAAGTCCTCGGTCCCATTACAATGTTGTGGAATGTTACAAGATTTAAACTAGCCTTTATGGCGCTATACCTGCCGAATCAACAAATAAATGGAAAAACAAAAAAGCGGTCAATACCAATTTCATGCCAAAATTGGTCTAAGAGTGTTCCACTAATAAAGTCCAAGTTCTTAAACGACCTATGTTCGCTCAGACAGCATTGTAAATGGAATGGTTTTTCATGATTTTAAAATTGTTCTCATAATCCAAATCCACGGGAGAATTACTGCGAGTGGTTGTTATTCAAAATAAATGTTATGAAATACATTGACCTCATAATTTTCATTATATTACGATGAGTTTCTGATCATCCTATCTCTAAAAAGAAGTTAGTTGTTATACATGTTGATGATTCACATTTTCTTACCATTTGTATTTTATTAATATTATTTACGTATTATATTTAATTTTACGTTTTTCAACTTAAAGCTTTCCTATATAGCTCTAAAGTATAAAATCCTTTATTTATAGAGCACGACAGTTATTTTCTAACATTTTTTCAGAGCATTATTTTATTGCATTTGGTATATAGAAAAAAATGAATATGATTGGTTACTTGCATCTCTCCCCAGTCTGCATATCTTTACACCGGTCTGCATTGGTTGTCTAAAATATAATTAAAAATGTATTGATATATATTGTTTATCCACTATTGGCTATTTAAAATCCGATGTCATATATAGCAAAAGGTCATTCACGCTTATCTTACCAAATAAACGCCTGCGTTATTTTTACGAGGAAACCTTTCTCCTATACAGACAAAATTAATTTTTCTAGGTGCAATGTAAAACATGCTTTGTATATTTAATTCATAATTTTATTTTTTTAGGTGTAAATGATGATGAATAATAATGTCTTGATCGAGGTGATATTTACAATGTGTGTTGGTTTGCTAATACTGCTTGGTAATGCTCTAGTTATACTAGCATTTTGGAAGGGACCTCGGAGTATACGCACTTACACTAACTATTTCGTCGTCAATTTAGCAGTATCAGATTTATTTGTTGGCTGCTTTTCAGTACCGTTTTTAATATGCTTAAAGTTAGGTGAGAATCTTTATTTTGTTGCTTTTGTTATTTTAACCTAACATGTTAGATATTGTATCAAAATAATTTTTAAAGATTTAAGGAATGATTCTAGCAACGGGTCTAATATATCATGTTGCAACACTTTTTCTCAAAGAGATTTTGTATGTTTAGCAAATTTCAGGATCACTAGTATTAAAAATCTGCGTGATTTAAGCAGATGAATTTTTCTTCTTGAGAACGGTTGCCATGTTAACCACGAATGTTTGAAGTGAATCGTTGAACTTTTTTTTTTTTTTTTATAATATATATAATATACAATGTTAACCACGAATGTTTGAAGTGAATCGTTGAACTTTTTTTTTTTTTTTTATAATATATATAATATACAATAA